>JAPYZI010000424.1:0-55798 GCA_030523105.1 Ophioninae sp. A BG-2022a
GATTTTTCAAGTGGACTTTCCGGGAAAACTATACGAGATATCGATACGAATCCAACGCCATTATTTAAGTTAGGCAAAAACCTTTTCCAAACTCACCCAATGAACCTCCATCGCATATAAGAAGCTCACTTTACAACCTTTTGAAATATCGTGATTTTCATGATTCTGGAAAAGATGACTGGGGAAGTCGAAAAATATTTTTTTCTGTTTATAAACTTTTAAAAGGGTCTATTTGGTTGGAAATTTTCTGCTGATTACGAATATGCCTGAGTTTTTGCTAAAAGTACCAAATTAGACTGGGCAAATGCAAAAAACGTTTCTACAATATTTTTTTGACATTTTTCCCTGCTGCAGCTTAGCGCAATGAACAAGTGACAAGTGACAAGTCAAAAAGTAAGAACGGAGAATGCGATCCGCTGCGCCGCCAGTGAGAAAATCGTTTAACTGAATATTGTTGATGATCGATAAGATTTTATGTATACATGCAATGTGGCTAGGAATGTGTTCATTATTCCCTTACCCCTAACTTCTTTGTTAATGACAATATCTATTTATTACTTATTTTTATATAACCCTTATGCAATTACTATCGTATTAATTAAATCTTTCATTTTTTATTTTCAGAGTAATTCAAAATTAAATAAAACAAAAAATAAAATAAAAGCCTTTTCGACGTTTAGGTTTGTTAAAAGTGAAAGAAAAATAGGTGAACGAAGAGACAATGCGAAGAGGGTAACTTATAGTATTTTCCGTACCTTCAGCATTGAGGTATGCCACTGGAGAAAATTTTCCCACGCTCTGCGAAAGGATCGTCGATTGAGTTTCAGGAATACTCAGAAAATCCAACGGACGCCCGGGAGATCGGTGAAAGTTTGTACTGGAAAATCACGGAAATACGCGTAAATTCGTTTTTGCCGCATCGTCGTAAGAGCGAATAAACGCTAATTGCATTTGGCGTTGGTTAATCGTGTTGACCCGCAAACTTTTTCTCATCGCGTTTTTTCGAGGACTTCGCACTCCCTTGAACATCGAAATGTGTCAGTCGAGAGGAAATGTAACGGAATTCTCAGGGCTATATCGAGCGACCGTTTACTAGAAGTGTGCAAGAAAAGCTCTAAGAAGCGATGTCCGGTTTAAGGGGTTGCGAGAGATTGCAAGACCGGAGAGAGACAGAGAGAGAGAGAAAGTTTGATTTTTCACTTTACAGCTTAGGTTTTACGCTTTCGAACACTTTATCATTTTTCTTACCGGACACTTTTTCACTTATCTCCAATACACATCAGACGAGCTCCAGCTGGCGATTCCGTTTCTGCCATTCTCGATGACCTTGTAACATTGAAATCCAAGGATTTTTTTTTTTTAATTATTTATTCCTATCATTATGCACAGCCTTTAATTGCAAATTGAGATGGGAAATCAAAATTACTTTTAAAAAAATCGATTTATTGCGCATCACGTGATATACCGGTGCCATGGATCAAGTCTACGATTTCAAATATCTTGGAACAGATGTCATTGAAAACTTTGTAAAACGTAAAAAAAAAGCTCAATAAAAAAAAAAATTCCATAAAAGAGCTCGGTTAGGTAAATCGGATCCAGGAAGCCAGGTCTGGACTGTGCATAAAATCAGAAATGCCCGTTTCCATTTCTGCTCTGATAATAAGATGATAACAAAAATAAATAATCAGAATACAAATTTTGAAAAACATTCGAGGGCTCTGTTACTGGCTTTGTACTGTATACATTTATATATACTTTTTATTATATCACTATTTTTACTATATTAATATGTCTTTTTACTTTATTACACAATATACAGAAACCGGAAATTTTGGAAGCCTTTCCTTTTCCATTCTTTAAATTGTCGATCATTTTACTTCCCCCCCAGTACTTTTCGTCATTGTGTTACTTAACTTTTCCGACACTATGGACAATAAGCAAGCTGTCCCTGCGAATTTCGCTCGCTCCGGTTCTTCGTACCCGTTGGCGCGGCAACCAATTTGACGACGTTAAATAAATAAATGTGGGTATAGAGAGGAGAAGTTCCTCTGGTTTCAACGATACCCCAAGGGGTTTCAGGGTAAACTTTGTCAGCCACCGGGGTGGCGAGATATCCGTCCAGACGAGGCAAAAACAAAAGATGAGTTATTAAATTTGCATTTGTTCTTTTTTTTTTTTGCATTTGTCTCGCTTCCTTTCTTGCCCTCTTATTCTTGATTTTCTTCTTTCTCCTCTCGTTCTTTTCGTAATCCTGTTTCCTTTTTTATTCTTTTTCCGCATTCTTCTTTCTGCTTTCTTATTCAACTTTTTAAATTTTTATTCCTTCTACCTTTTTCCTTATAATTTTTTTTTTTTTTTTTTTTTTTTTTTTTTTTTTTTTTTTTTTTTTTTTTTTTTTTTTTTTTTTTTTTTTTTTTTTTTTTTTTTTTTTTTTTTCTTATTCTCACCTTTTCGAATTTATTTGATCGTGTCTCTTTTTTTGACATTCCTTCTTTTCTTCTCTCTCTTTTAGTTGCATTATTTATTTCTCTGTATTTGTGCTCTCCTTCTTTTTTTACTCCCTTTTAAAATTTCCTCTGCCTCTTCTTTCTTAGCTCAGAATTGCAGAATAAAATATCGGCAATTCTTAGCTCGGAATTGCCGATATTTTAAAATAACGTTTCGAGTATTGATGGAAAAGTGCGTGCGCAAAAGATCGAAAGGGAGAATGAAAGAGAGAGACAGAGAGAGAGAGAGAGAGAGAGAGAGAAACGAAAAGAATGAAGTTCCATCGATGGTCCAAATGGCCAGATTCATTCGAATGTGCACATGTCTGCACTGCACCTTCCCATCCCCCTCTTATTCTCTTTTTCTTTCTTTTAATATCCCATTCTTCGCGACCGCAATGTTCGTGCGGTTGGGTTTCGGGCCAGAATCGATTTTATCATACGCGGACGTATACGAGCTCCGCAAACAAGCATACAGAACGATCCAGGAGCTTTCTGTAATTCGCTCGTGCCCGCGGTGCAGCTTAAATTGAAAACGTAGGTGCCCGTCCCGCCGTAATATTCACTCGGGACTTGACCCTATATAGAAATCGCCGCCCGCTTCATATCGAGTCTAATTGATCAGGGAGAATCATATACTGCGAGACGAAAAAAAAAAAAAGAAAAATGATGGTCCCTTGCAGTGCGCAGATTGCACCCGGATTTTAGGTGAATTGGAATGACGTATAGTGGACGTATTTCAGTACGATAAATCTACTTGACACTTATAATTGTTATTGGCATGGCCGATGACTTGCGATGTATTTGGGACATGATATCGTATAATTCTTGATCACAACCTTTCGGCTTATCCAATAATTTCTATCATTTTTAAGTTCAAATTTCGTACAAGAGATTAGAAATGTTTGGCCAGTGACGAATAAAATTCCCCATACTTGTGCGCATACATCACTCTCCCCTGTTTTCATTATCATTACTCGTGGCTCAAACATTTAATGCGAGAAATTTCAAATCGGCTTTTGCACTTTTTTTTGTGTGTTTTTTTTTGTTTTGTTTCCTCTTCCTCTCGCGACCGGTTACACAGTCGACGCACGCGCGTTCCCGCTCGTCCCTTTGTTCAATTAACAAAACGGGCATTCGTGGCATCCCACAATGAGAATAATCCGGTGTTCCGCGTTCCACATCCGAGGCCCGGAAACAGCGGCACATATCCGTAAGCTCGTCCGATCGATATACAAATGTACTAAACTCCAGGGAGGGGGGGGGGGGGGGAGAAAAAATATTACCTCGAGTATATAACGAGCTTCACTCGTGAAAAGCACGAGGTGTCGTCAACGAGACAGCCTCACTTTCCTCGTATATATAGCAAATTTTTGCATCGCCAGCGGGGAACGCGATACCTCGCTCCAATTCTATTTTTTTTTTTTACTTTATTTTCCTTTCATCTGTCCCGAGGCGCACCGAGAAATTTTACGTGCATGTTTATCGGCAAATAGTAGCTTGCCGGTCCCTCGAGCGATCGAAAAGCACACAGAAGCTCGTACCCATTGCCTACCTTCCCTACTTTATAAGTTTGTTTGCTTCTGGGTCCGTTTCCGCTTTCAACGCTCACCTGTCCCCTTTCATCTTGCACCTTCTCGTGTTCTTTTCTATAGCGCGCATTGTAGGTACGATTTTTTTTCCTGTTTCCGGGTGGCCCGAAATATGACGTCCAGAAAGCACTTCAAAAAGAAAAGTCAAAATAAAGATAAATATCATAGACGATGTAAATGTCATTGATATTTGAAAAAAAGTAAATGGAATCCCAAACTGTATGAAAATGATCTGTATAAAAAAAAAAGGAGAAATCAAGAAAAACATAATTTTAATTCCACTCCAACGATGCGAAATTCAAGATCGTCCGTGAGCATGCCGTTGACGTACCCTTCGCCGGGATACAACGAAAATGAATAATAATGAATAATGAATGAATTAATTAATATTACTTATCCCAGAATTCACCAGAAATATTGAAAACACGATAATAATACGCGTGTAAAAAATAATAAAAATAATGATACAAAAATTCTGTTAGGTTGCAAACGATACAATGTTCAACGCCGTTGATTCGGACTTGATCCTTGGAGCGAGGCCCCGAGGTTTTTCGAAATAAAAAAAAGTACATCAAAGTATTTCCCGTCAAAGTACAGGTCCCGACACGTTTGTCGACGTTTAATTCCGTTTGACGAATTATTCGAAAAACAAAATGTCCTATATTAACGCGCATCAATGACCCGGGGGTATGTCGTGCAACAGAGCGGGATGACGGGGGGCGGAGGTGTAGAATTCCGTAAATTGTGCGGAAACGGAAGTAGCAACCGCCTCGAGAATGGGAGACAAGTGTCTGCGCACGATGGAGGAGGTAAACTCGGAAAGGGTATTTATATGACGATACCTCGAGCAAGAAGTGGCTGCAGAGTGCCGCAGTGAGAGTGATGACGAGCGCGCGTTTGGGTTCGGAGTTATTCATTTCCAGGTTGGGCGAGTCTGCAAGATCGAAACTAATTATGGCGCTTCGCCACGAAAAGCGAGTGGATTTCAACGGAAATGGAGGGAAAGCGAGTGGGTGGAGAGCGAAGTAGCTAAAAGTACGGAGAGAGGGAGAGAGAGAGAGAGAGAGAGTGGAAGAGTATGAGAAGGGAAGGAGAGAAGTTGTGTATGCCTTCATGTAATATCTATATACGTACTTCGTAACTGAATAGGAGAGGGTGACTACCAAGGGCCTCGAATTTCCGTCGAGACTCCAGTCTTGTCTTAATACGTCTCTGTGCGTCTTCAAAGTAGACATAATTGTCCTCGAAATAGTCAAAACTGGCAACGGTGCTACATACATATAACAAGCTTCGGATATATACGACGGAGAACGAGGGGAAGGGGATAAAAGGCATTAGGGCATCCGGCCGTGCTTCATGGGGCATCGTGCCGTGTTTGAAACTCCGATTCAAAGAGAAAATCATTTTATTCTGTACGGCTCTTTCTCTCTCTCTCTCTAGTTCGATTGCCTTTCAAGGGTTTGCTTTGCTTTACGTTCAAACCATTAATTAATATAGTTTTTTTTTCGACGAGCGAACGCTGCCTGAGTATCCTTCAAAGAACTTTGTCCAATTAGCGAGGGGAATGCTCGTTGTAAAAAAAAATGAACATTTCTATACATCGAATATTCAGTCGAAAAGAAAGTTTTAACGAAAAAAAAAACGTTGAATTTTTGGCATTGAAATATAGTTCCAGGCCGGAGTTTCGAAAACTCTGCCTTTCGAATTAATCGTGGAATGACCAGTATTGATGCCTGTACGAAGCTTTTATAGCTAGTCAAGGGTAATTCCAGCCAAATGGAGCATCGCCCTTCGCTGTTGCGCGATGCAGAAAGGCACCGCACGATATTTAATTTCTCGGGGTTTCGAGGCTCGTATCGAATTTCAAAGGACGCGTTGCGCGATCATGATACGATCTGGGAATTCGATAACGGTGAATGCAACCTCGCGCAATTCGGTGCCTTGTCGAGTAGAAAGGACGAGACAGAAAACGCGTTCCAAAGGACGTAAGGTTTTTTATTTTTGGTCACAAACTAATGTACTTCACCGTGAAAATACGTCGAAAAAAGACTGACTTGCGTAAAAGAAAGTTTGGACCGCAATTCGGATGTTACTTTTTCGGACAAAGCTTCCCTGTGGTATGTCCCATCAATCATCATCTCTAATGGTGATGCCAAGCGATTATTAATAGCAACAGAGACTGGACCTCGTATTAATAATGAAGCATCACGAGGTATATCGTGGAGTGTACGTGTATTGCTTTTAAGATTGGTAACTGCGATCTTCAATCGTACATATTTTACGTAACTTATAGAAATTAATAATAATTGTATGAATTCTGTATTGAATTGTAACTGAATAATCATTTCAGTACGAAATATAATGATTTACTATTTTATTTAATAATAAGATTCAGTACTGAATAATAATTTAGTAAATTCAGTAATTTAATAAATTCAAATAAGACGTACTCTATTTTCGATATTAATCTAAAGTTATCAAAAATTGTTATCCCTTCGAATAAAAAATATAATTGAAAATATCTTTCAGTTCTTCGAAAAAAAAAAAAAAAAAAAACACGTAAACGGTACTTCATAGTAGTTTCGGTTGTATAACCACAGGAAAGTTACTAAAAATCCTACTTGCTCGATCCGTGCACCAGCCGCGACCCATCCGAGTACTGTCCCAAATCTTTCTCGTCACCGCAGGTCGATCCAACCCAAACGTGATCTTTTACGCGCCATCTTCGGGAGGCGTTCGAAACTGTTGATACTTCTGTTCAGTGGATTATAGGTACTGAAGGCTGCGTGTCGTATCTTGACATAATTTGCACGACACCTCGCTCAGTATCATGCGAAAAAGGGTAATATCTATCGCGTCCCTTCGGCCATCTTCTTACACCGTTTTAGCAACTATCCATCACATCCGGAGGGAGGTCCCCGAGATCCCATCTGGGTTCCAGTACCTACACGTGTACAGTAAAAAAATCTCAACGCGAAATAAGTATCGGAGGGAACGTTGCTGATGTCCTTACGCGTATGTATGCTTGTACATGTACGTGTAGTTCGTGTAAGGATACGCGAGGAAACGCCGGGCGATAACTCGAGGGATATTGAATTTTACGAGTTGTGCGAGTCATATTTTTCTTTCGCAACGAGAGGAGCGCCGTTATAGCCCTCGTTCGCTCGCCAGGTGCCTATCCCTCATCCATCTACCTCTTTTCCTCCTCGTCGTCGTCCCACCATACTTGGCCAACTTTTCCGCCCCCAAACCCCAGCCTTTGGACACTTTCGTTCGAACGAGAGACGAGATGCTCTTGTGGATATAATAAACACCAATATATTCGTATATCTTTAGATATTCTTTAGGTATTTACGACAACCATGTACGAATGTACGTACACGACAGAAAACGGGGTTGAAAGCGCGGGAGGGCCAAGGGAGCTTCAGAAGTACCCGAGATGTTTCACGTTCGAACGTTGAAAGTCAGCTATGTCGTTAAACTTTTCCGTAACTTTTTCCGGTCCTCGACTATATCGCAATCTTTATCCCTTCCGACCGTTTCCTCCTGATACATCTCGCGGAAAAGAGCGACTCTCAAGTTTCCCGGAATGTCTCATTATGGTGGCTCGTATCCTGCCGCGTTGTTTCCTTGTTTCTTGGTTTTTCCTTACTCGAGGATGGTTTCGGATTTTGATTATAAATATATTGAAGAGTTTCGGCGGGGATCATCCAAGGGCATTTTTAAGGGACTGGAGAGTGCGTTTCTAAGACCTTTTCATTCGATTCCTGTTATTTTTGCATTTCAATGAAGACACTGCGGAAATTTTGGGGATCGGTTTCGAAAAAATTAATTGACAGCTGTGGAATCTTGAAGGATTTAACTCAGCGAGAGTTTGGTGAAAAAATGTAACAAGGAGTTTACGGCAGGGTTCGACATACCGTTTCATCAAATTGACTGTAAAACAGGATTCTTAAGAAAAAACAATATTTTAATTATTTTTTATATTTTACATTTCTGGAAACAAGTTACAATTAATTTTCAAGAATATTCAACAACAACACGGTGGGTAAGCCGTGTTGTTGTTGAACCCTGAAACACTCTCGCCGGGTTAAATAGGGTATTTGATAATTAAGGGATTTATCGTGCTGTTGTATGAATATTTCTGATGTTCGATTTTCCCGAAACTTAGGATACTTGATGCTTCTTTCTTAGTTTATTTTATTTCCAAAATTGGCTATGAGAGAATTTTTGTTTATGTTATAGAAAACTCTCCCTAAGTCTAAGGCAACATTGAAACGCGGTCGTATTTGCAGCACTGACGTATCAACGATTAAAGTTCGAATCTATCCGTTTTAAGGGAAAAATAAACCCGCCCGGCATGATTAACTTTTGCAGAGAAATAAATTAGTTAGAAGGCGAGGTGGAAGTTTCGAATTTTTATTTCGGAACACTGCTACTTTTGCCAAAAATGTTTTTAATCGAAGGTGATATTGGATCACCACGTTTAATTAACAAAATATAATTTTGAATAATCACGATAATACAAAATGACGAGAAAAAAAGTTTTTGAATTCCAACAACGCAAACATCACTCTATTTGACTCCCTTATTGTTATCATTATCCAAAGACGTTTTTCACAAATGAGGTTATGAGTCTCTTGTAATAAAACGCGACAATATTTGATTGATTGCACGAAGCTAAATCGACGAAAAAATATTTGACAAGAATGACCATTTCGTGGTATTCCAATAATGGGAGTTTGATCGTCCTATTCCCTCATTAGAATATGACCGGGAGTTCGTTCAGGATTGAACCGTCATCGTGAGATTTCCGAATTCTGAATCGATGCGAACGTAATTAGCGACAAATGATTGTCCACTATTGGTAATGCTACGTTCCGAGAATAAATTAATGATTATTCAGGTAGAGAATCGAATCGAGCGGTAGAACTTGCCGTTAGGGTATCAAAAACCGGTTAATTGCCGAGTTAATTCGTGTTTCACGGCATATACGGGGCGACTAATATCGCCTACCAACGGCAAACTATGGTCATTACACTCTAGTGGAATAATCGCTTCACGGTTATGTATCCGTGGAACTCATTGGACGTTGCTAGCAACGAGCTCTCCACCACTTACGCCGAATTCGGTATAATCAAGTATACATCTGGAACCGTGGAAGTTGGTGCGCCTGTCGATACAGCAATTCCATCCTTCCATTTCGGAGATACGACCCTAGAAACGTCTAATTGCTGACCATTTCGAGGTTTATACGTTTGCATGGCTAGTTTAATGTGTATTCCGCATACAACAGCGATCTTCGTCACCCTCCTGTATCTTGTGTTGTCACGAGGCAGTGCGACGCTTGGACCACAAATCACCTCATGACTTTCCGCTTTCCAATCCAGTTCTCCTGCCGGATACACTTCGGTATTCTAGCATTTTCTGGGCCACGGCTGCATCGAGTCATCGGGAATAAATTGGGCTTTGGGTTTGAACCGCTGGACCATTCGTTTAATCAGTGACCAGACATATTAAGCTGACGGACTCTTCCATTTACCCTCAAGATCTACTCATTTTCTACAATCACATGTATTTATTTTTTGACAATACCCAGAACGCGATGGGATCCCTCGAGAATAGTTTCAGCCTCTATTAAATCGTGTGGGTATCCTCCTCGATTCGAATTAACGTTGCACATTGGGTTCCAATGGTACATCCCAATTAGAATGCAACGTACGAGTAAAGGGAATCGATGGGACCACCCGTTGGATCCCAGTCAGGAAATAAGAACGAGTATGGGAACCTAATAGGATTCCTACAATTTCCTTACGGCCAGAATCGATTGTCTGCGGTTTGTTCTTACCCTGAATGAATAATAATGAATAACGGTTTGATAAAATCTCATTGGGTCAACATTTAAAGGCTTCGAGGAAACAGATACGGGTCCTCTTTGCATCCAACCACACAGCTATGTATTTGAGTTTCATGTTGCCCCTATTGCTATCAGTGTTTGGGTATTTTCGAGTGATTAAGCTTTCAACAATGTTTACTTTATCGTGTACTACGGTACTGACATTTTTGCTACCAATCCGAATCGGGAATTTTGCGATTCCACCAGTCGCGTTGGGAACTAGGCTCTGAAAACTTGGCGGTTCCACCAAGTCGTCCCGCTTGGGACGACGCAGCGTAGTCAGCCTTTGAAACAACACGTACTACATGGGATACCAGCAGTCTTGAGTGCGGTCACCTCGCCCGGCTTTTCCGGTCAGTTCGTCGCATTCGGTCATAGTCGCTCGAGCCTCCGTATCGGGCCTCGGCCACTTTGCGAAAGTCCATCTTGAAAGGCATAAATATAGAGGCATGGCAAGGCCTGGGGTGTTTCTGGCGTACCTACAAACCGCAACGGGCCAACGGAGGGCTTATGGCGAGACTGCCTCCTATGGGCCATGCTCCATACCCTCATAAGATGGGTTATGCATGAAACATTCGCTATGTTGTTCAGTGGCTTGCGGAAGCGAAAGGACTGCGAATGCCGCAGTACCAGGAGACGGAGAAGAAGAACGCTAGAGGGATGTAAATTTGCACGGAAAGCTTGACAAACATAAGCCACGTACGCTTGCGTTATACCTACGTCCAGTCCCCAAAGAAGAAGTCACTGGAATGTATTAATTTGTTCTTTCACTGCCTCGTTCAAGTTTGGATAATCATGACGAGTACGATGAAACGAGATGTGGGATTTTGTGCATCATGCGTCTTGAGGAACTTAATGGAAAATCTTGATGGTCCTTTGAAAGACCAAGTAGCAGATGGTTCAACGAATTGATGCTCGAGAATCGAGCAACATTGCTAGGATATATCATCTCGAGGAACGAGACAGAAATTCTTGACGCTCTTGTGGAAGGTTAGGTGGTAGCTGATTCAATGGAGTTGCGTTAGTACATCAAGTAGCAGTGCCATTAATGTTTCAGCTTGAGATTAGTCGACTCGGAGCACTGGGCGTGACGTTTCATTGCTCATCCCACACGAGAGGATCAAAGTAGACCAACAACCAAGAAGATATTCGTTAGCTGACTAGATTTGAACCGCAGTTCATATATATTTACCAAATACGATTTATACATGGAACGCGCTTTATACGAACAGGGAAAATCAAAGAGAAAATGATAGGTGTCTCGGAATGTTATCCCTGCGAGCTCAATGATACTCCAAAAAGAATTAATCTCCATAGTTTGATGAAACGTGTGAGATTAGGACCAAGTGGACAACAAATTTGCATTGTGGCTTAATATTTTGTGCGAATGTACGGGCTAAAGTTTCGGCTAGAACTGTTTGGCAGGTGACCAGAAACGAGGAGTATAAGTAGGCATAGGGAAAATGCGAGGGAGATTGGAAACTGGAATGTAAATGGTAGAATGCTGAGGTGCCGACTACTATCCCCAACCAATCCAGCGAGAGATGAAACGTCCGTTGGATGGAAATGGAAATGTAATCAAATCTGTACCTGAGCTCGTTATTTTCCTCATCTATTCACCAGTACCCGGGCTATCCGAACTTGACACGACGAAAAAAAGACCATCAGGTTAAAAACAACAGACGTCCGTGATGCCTCATTTGAACAAGTGTCGGAACGTTAGGATTTTACTGCTTTACGGAAATTGAAGACATACGAGTTTGCTTCATTTTCTCAAATGATATCTCTCATAATAGAGGAGTTTGCCGTTCAGGCTATAGATGCCGAAAGAGCGGTCGCGGCTGTCTAGTCTCGACGCGTCATTCAATCCATCCCGTGGTGGTAGCTTCCCCTCAAACAAGCGAAATCCCAAGCTGGAAGTCAAACAACCGAGAGAACAATGAAACCTCCGGTTACGCGGTGCACCGCTACACATCGGGTTTCATTTTAATTCGAGAGTGCAATCACTTTTAAGACTCAACGAGGTTCACTCCACCCTTGTACTCGTTGCTTCCGATTCCAGTACTCTCACGAATGTTCTGCAGTCTCTATTTCTCCATCTCTTGGCAAACAACTCCAAATCATTTATCTCATCTTCTCGTTCTCGTTTACCTCGCACACATTCCTCGTTAATTGGATATACATTCTTCTTCCTCGTGTTCTTCGTTGTTTTGAGTTTCTGCACCCCTTCTTTGGTTTTTCAGATACGAAATCACTATTTGTTCGACGACCAATAGGAACACAAAACTTCTGTATTGAGATAAATCGCAGGGGAAGAGGATCGTGATATTTTTTTGCTAGATTGCTTACATTGCCTCGAAATACAATGTTCATGAATTATCTTGTCCATTATCCTGGACACCGTTTGAGTCGTAATTATGTTCTTCAGCGTCATACTAGGTGCTCTGGAATAGTACTCTTCATTAGATATGAGAGGGCGGTGAGACGTCCAAAAGGCTCAACTGTAGGACAGTTCAGTTGTGGAAATGCCAGCATCCGTATAATAATACAGGTATTTTGATGGGCGCCAGCTGAATAGATGTTCCTACGCTTTGATTTTTCTCCCAAGTTTTTCTTGACGGATCGTCTCTTTTTTTAACTCTCGCGAATTTATCGAGCGAAAAGATATCAAAATTTCATATTGTCGATCGCCAATGAAAACGAAGTGCTCGTCTTACTGTAACAATCTTGAAAACGGAGGCCCTAGTCCATGTACAACTTCATCCAAAAGTGATCCTAGCCTTATTTAGAAATAAAATATTAATAAAATTAATAACAAAATATGAGCTAACCACAGAAATTCGAGGTCATTGAAATACCCTCTAATAATTTTTAAATCGTATATAATAAAACAAATAAATTCGTTGTGTGGATTTATTCTTTGGCATTCGTTAGGTCTGAATATGAGGTTAATAAAATGGGCTACATTAGATCCTAAAGTATCGTTCATTTTGAATGGACCCATAGATCTATTCAGTTGCAGACGTTACCACCTAATACCTTTACTTACGCAGTGGCGGTTCCAGTAGTTTCGTCGTGACTTCTCGTCGCTGCTCCGCCATCGTGGAACGTTTCGTTTCGATTTAATTCGCATTTCGTGTGCAATAGCCCGGGAGAGGCTCGCACTCTCGAGCCTGGAGATCGTTGCAGCTCGAATAGTATATAACTCGCGATTCGCTCGTACGCTTGATAGCGTTCGAGCAAAAGAGGAAGTGGAATCAGGGAGACGCGTTTTCTCCGTTTTTCCAACGAGTTTTCATGAAATTTTCATTCGACCCAACTCGATCGCTCGCTCGTTTGCTCGCGTCGTTACTGAACCCCTACGATGCCTCGTTACATCCCCCTGTAAATTAACTGGATGGGGTTAATGAGCCCCGGTTGGTCGATCTCTCTTTCTCTCTCAGTTGGACAGATACAAAGCCACACATCGGTACATACCTACTATATCTTTCGTTGTTAAAATCCGAAGTGAATGAGAGAACGCGAGCTCCGAGCATCGCGTCGTTAATCCCCAGCATTCGTTGCAGCCCTTAATCGCATTATGTCCATTTACGAGACTCCCGGAACCAACGTGCTCGTTCCTAACTTGCGAGTGGCAAAAGTCCATTTTGTTACTCCCTCGTAGTTCACGCTCGCTTGTTCGATCGGATATATTTTTTGTTCGCTCGATGATGTATAAAAAATGGACTTTGGAAAATCGGGAGCTTCGGTTGAAAAATAGATTAGAATAAAAATTTAATTAGCCGGATTGAAACAGTCGTTCGTTCAAATTTGTAACACGGCTGCATTAAATTCGCTAGAGTCATCGAGAAAAGATTTTTAAATGTGTTCACGAAAACCTGTGTCAATATTTGAAAGTCACTGTTTCGACTAATGTTACACCATTTTGAACTACATCGAATAGCTTAAAAAAACGTGATGTTTATTTCATTTTTGAGTCGGCGGATTTCGAAAGAATGATCGAATGGATTTTTAAGCCGCACCTGGACCGCTCATCCACCAGTTTTGAATCTATATGACGAAATGTTATTTTTTCCGATTGTTATATTAACTATTGGTTTACACTAAATATTATTTTACGTCTTCGTGTATCAATAAAAATGTAAACGAGAATGAATTTTGTGAGCCATTCAATTACATTCGTGTGGCTTTCAAACTTTGTAATTTCTTTATTCTGTAAAAAAGTAGGAAGCTGCAAATTTTCTCATATTCTAACTGAAATAATATAAGAAGAAAATTATTACTAACAATTTGCAAGAACATACACAGGAACTTGTTCCCAAGTTAACTTGAATGCACGCAACGACCCATCCCCTTCCCAATACTTCTCCGTGTCTGCGTACGTTGGCGAACGAGTTGAAAGTTCGCGGGAGTACATTGGTCTGACATTCGTGCTCCTTCCCATTTTCACGATAAAAAAAGTAGTGTTCCGGCTACGTAGTATAGCGTAACTCCGCGAATGCATTGAATCTCCTACTAGACGGACTGTTATCCAGTCGCCGGCTCGGGTTTCACTCCGAGAGTCCCAGGAGCAAAGGGCGAGAGAGGAAGAGAGAGGGAAAGAGGGAAAGGGAGTGTATGTGTGTATGAAAGAGGGAGAGAGGAAAAGAGAGAAAATCTCTTGAACCTCTATTCATGCGCTTTGCTCGGAACTCAACTCATTTTCATCCCTTTTTTCTCCTTTCTCCCTCATTTTCCAGTGGCTTCCATACAACTCCGGCTTTTCCTCCCTTTGCTCGTTTTTTTTCAACCACTTTCCATTGCTTAACTTCCTTTTTTTGCGTCCCACGTATCCTCCCCCTCATCCTCGTGTATCTATCGGAAGAAGGAGGGAGAAAGAGAAAAAGGACCGAGAGAGAGTGTGGGAAGGGTGAAAGTTTTAGGGCCGGTCAAAAGCGACCAGGAAAGTGAGAGAACGGGAAAGAAGAACCGGAAGAGAAAAGAGGGGGAGAGAGAGAATAATACGGAAGAAAAAGGACGGAGAAGGAAGTAGAGAAGAGATAGAGACATAGACTTGCAAGCAGCATCAAGTTGGGGTCGTCCGTTCTTTACAGAAACTCGAGGTTCGTCCGGGCCCAAGCACCGCAGTGACAAAGCTCCTCTCCCGTTGTGCTTGACAGGAATTTACGCCCCCTGGAGTGTAGGTGGGAGGGAGAAGAAAGAGAGGGAAAAAGAGGGGCGTAGGGAGTAACACAGAACAAGAAAAGGATAAAAAAAGGAACCTAAGGATTCTCCCTGTGATAAGGACGAAGCCATTTCTTCGTCCTTTTCTCTCCTTCGTCCTTTCCGGCCCCTATATATTCCACCCCGTTCTTTTACGCCCTGGCCTATCCTCAGCTAACGCTTGTCCGGTACCTTCGTCGATGTAGAAACTCGTGAAAAATAACGCTGGCGCTGCGCCCCCGAGTTTTCGGTGAAAACCCTTTGCGAAAACTTTACGACTCGTATTATTTATAACAATGGCTTTGGTTTAGCACGCGATTCCTAGCTGAGCCGTACGGAAACTTGGGACAAGGCGACAACACTAAGAATATGTTCGAATAGAGCATTCTATCTAGATCACTTAAAGTTAATTTTTTTTTTGTACACTGACTTTCGTCTTGCCTCTCGTTGCCCTAGGACCTTTCCCGAAATCACTCAAATCCGAAGTTTCAATCCAACTCTGGATTTGAGCGTTTTCCTATTTTTTATTTTCAGTCCGTCATACAATGTAAGCCAAAGACCTTAAATAACGATCCCAAAAAAAAACTGTTCAGTAATTTTCAGCACCAAAGAAATTTAAAAATGTTTTATTTCCTAAGCCCAGATTTATAAAACGAGTTTTTCTTCTGAACTTTGATTGCGTTCGAACGTAATTTGAAACCATGTATTTTCTACAAATTCAATTCCCAATCTCGCTTCTTGTTATATCTCGATATATGTCGGTAGTAATGATAATTTTATTTGTCATTCATCAATGTAAGCACGTTTATGAAAATGATTATAAAAATGCATCACCGATTTGGCTCTCTGGCGGATTGTAGTCCGGTCGAGTCGATCATTGGGTCCACTGAAATGTACGCACCTTTCATTGTATGTACACACGGATAAAGCGGTAATCATTGAAAATATTTGTACAGGATATTCGGAGTGAGCTCATTCGGGGCACGAGTAAGAGAGAGAGAGAAAGAGATAGGGAGGGAGAGAAGTGTGGAAGTGAGAGGGAAAGAGCCTACAGGGGTTGGGGGTGTTGTATGAGGTTTATCGAGCGTGATGCTAGAATACTAGTAAGCCGAGTCCACTTCCAGAGTCTCTCTGTCTCTTCCTCTCTCATCTTCTCTCCCTTTTCTGGCCCTCTTCGTGTATCATTCCCTCTCACTTTTCTGCAATCACGCATACTTTCGCTTGGTCCCTCCAGCCCTTTGTCTTCCACACGAAATTCTGGATACGTGCCAAAACCGAACACGTGATTCCAGTACAGGAAGATCACCGTAGACTTCGCACAGACACAGCTTTATTAGAGACTGTACAAACACACCCTGGCGTGGATCCGATCAATGAGAGCACACACGCGAAAAACTACCGGTTTCCTTAATTAGCAAACTTCAATGCCCTCTTTGGTAATCTCCCTTTTTCCTTTTTTTTCAATGTGCTTCTGTACGTGTTCCTCCGATTATTCGTACAGTTCTCATCACGTCCGGAACTTCAAATAACTCTCACATCCATGGATCCTCATCGTTTGACGAAAGAACGTGTTTAATCGATTTTTCCGAACAATTTTCATTATCGCCGAGGAAAAAGGGACTCGAAGAGAGATCCCCGATATCGCGGAACGCAGAGTCCGAAGTAATTATCTTTTGCACCCTGTAGAATTTTCATTCACTCGTCTTTCTCGAAGTATCATTATTCTTGAACAATTAGATTCGAATGATCATTCTCATCAGAATTTGCCATGCATCCTCACGAAACGTATATACCTTGGAACCCTTTGACCTTGCAAATCGTATTTTCTGCTCCGTGATGGAATTTCACTGCGTTGCTTTTGTCAGGGTGGAACGGACGCCCGGGACGCAAAATTTCGGGAAAAATGTTTCGCCAGAATTTGCGGTGAGCCAGTGCCATCAACGTGGAGTTTCGTGTCGAGTAAAGAGGACAGAAAAAAAACATTGCCTCTCTGACAAACGAAGGTGAAAAATGTTTCCACGTCTACCCCACTCGCGTTCGTTTTCCCGGAGTTTCAATAATTGAGGAATATGTTGGAAGAAGATTGAGCACGCGGTTGTGTAATTTCAGCACACGGTAATATCGATAATCGCGATCAGAATTCATTGAGCCGAATTTGAACGCAGTCATCCGCCACAATCTCACAGGATTAGATTCCCCGATAAATGTATTCGTAGCTTTGTGTGTGTGTGTGTGCGTATGTGTGTGTTCATGCGACCGTGCACGCACTTACCAATTGCACGTATATCCAAGCAAGCGGTCACCCATCCAAATATCGATCCAGGATATTCGAAACGTGAGATTGGGAAGCCACGGAGCAACCGCGTGTCCACTATTGTCCAGCTGATACACTCAAACACCCGAACTCACGTATGAATCGTTACGGTTACACCAATGGTGAACGGGGCTTGCAGAATTCCCATAAATTTCGGCAAATCCCAGCTATTAGTTGAAACAGAGACCTGTGCACCACGCGAGGTAATGACAGAGATGAACTCGTGGAGCAAAAGAGAGAGAGAGAGAGAGAGAGAAAGACAGGGGAATGAGAGTGGTCCGATTCTACATGCAAGGGGATAATTTGGCCTTCCTTTTAAAGCCCCTCTTGTCCTATCCTGGATCTCCAGCAGTGGGTTGGGTGGTAGTAGTGATGCTGGTGGAACTGCCCCTGGATACAAGAGCTGGAGCGATTGCCGGTGGCGTTAGGGTGGTCGATGTGTGCGAGGGGTGGACACACGTATGAAGTTAACGGAGCTTGTATATACAGTGCTGCACCAC
Source organism: Ophioninae sp. A BG-2022a (assembly GCA_030523105.1). NCBI lineage: Eukaryota > Metazoa > Arthropoda > Insecta > Hymenoptera > Ichneumonidae > Ophioninae sp. A BG-2022a. The sequence goes on from JAPYZI010000424.1 coordinate 17,991, forward strand.
GAGGTTCAGCGCGCGCTGCATTTCGAAGGGCCTGCCGCCGGTTGCTCCACCAGAGGAACCAAAAAGCCAATGGGATTGGTCAAAGGACCGACAGTGCGGAGTCGTCTGGTCGGAGCGATCTCTTGCGCTCTGCGATACGATCTGTCTCTTCCTTGCTTCTCTATCTTCCTCCTTCACAACCTCTTTGTATCTTTCTCTCTCTCTCTCCCTTTGCTTCTCTCACTCTCTTACTCCCTTTTCCTTTTTCTGTTCTTCGTTTTTCAGCGCTTTCTGTCTTTATTTCTTTTTACAATTCTCCCTCTTTCTGCTACTGTCTGCCTTTGTTCTTCTTCCTGTCTTTGTCTCTCTGTATACATATCTTCTTTTGCTCTGCTTCAATCTTTCCAATCTCGCTCTTTCTCTGTCTTTTAGCCGCATCCTTTTCTTTTTTTCTACTGTTTCTCTCTTTCTCTTTCTCTCTCTCGTTTTTTTTTCTCTCCTTTCCACTCTTTCTCTTTGTGACGCAGGGAGGAAAAGAGAGAGAGAAGAAAGGACGCTGTCTATACAACGAGGGTGAATGGACCGTTGCATGCGGTGCCTGGGCAACCCAATCTGGAATTGAGTTCCCTCATTCCCACGTTTGTGAGCTTTCACTGTCGCAGCTTTTCCCCCAGCTACCGTATACTCTTTGTTATCTACTTTATCGCTCAGGTCGAATGTAACCAGGGGCGAAAAAAGAGGCTGTATTACACACGAGAATTCTTCTCATTCTGTCTCCCCCTCCCGTGAATTTCCAGATGAGAATAATATATTTAGGGAGGGAATGTTGAGCTGTATGGTCCCGTGAGTGGCTGTAGGAAGTACTCCGTACTTTATCGAGTCGAAGTACGAGAGGATAAGGCGGATACTGTGCAATTTACACCCCGGAGTAACCAACGGAAAACGGCACCGACGTTCCAACTCTCAGGAATTCGGTATTGAACTTTTCGAAGTTGCGCATCTCATTTTTATGAGCTCGACATGGAAAACCATTTTCGTCCTCAAATAATCCTCGTTGAAGACTTTGCCGAGTGTTATTTCGATATTGAGGCAAACTTTAAAGACAGTCCAATTACGAATATGTGGGCAAATGAGAAGACACGGGCCAATTACGGCGTTTCGCCGCAAGGTGAAATGCCGCACACACGATAAAGGAACACAACCTATGCCTTGCCAATTTGGTTGCTGATCTGAAGCTTTAAATATTACAAATAATAGGACCAATACAAAAAAAGAGGTACTATCAAGGAAGAGTCGTTTGGAAATGAAATTACAGGCTAAAATTACAGAAATAAAATAATCTTTCGGCGTAGAATTAAAGTTTGAAATAATATAAATGCTCAAAAAAAAAAAATTAGCATCAGAGATCGAAAGGATATCTGAAAAAAATTATTAATACGAAGGAAATAAACTTACGAAATCTAATGAACATTCAAGCTAAAATAAACATTTCAAATCAATGGAACGTTTGAGACAAACAGATAATTTTAAATCAAACGAATATTCAAGATCAAATGAAAATTTTAAAGCAAACGAGCAATTGAAATCTTTACATAAATATAATAAATATTTACATAAAAATATTAAATATTTACATATGTATTTTAATAAACATAAATGTTTGCAACGAAAGATCAACGATAAGGAACAACAGACCAAGAAAATTCGTCTTACGTCCCAAAATGGACTTCCACGTCATAATCAATTGGCATCTACATTTCCCGTTTCCATTTCATCGTCAAATGCTCCTTGGGAAATGCTCATATCGTTTTTGACGTACTTAATCAACGAACGTTAACTTGAACAAATTCTCAAACTATTCCCGAATGACAATTTGCGTCGGGAACGTTGTCCGTGATTCCCCAGGTTGCGCAGTGCAACTATCAAGATTTGCGAGTTTACGTTTGTCGGGAAACTCTCCGAAGCGATAGAACTATCGCAGTGGCCCGCTTAATCAACGACAGGGAGAACTTCCACGTCAAAGATGTCGGCCAACTCCTCAAAATCCGCCCGCTTCTGAGCTGTCTGCGGGCCTCAGCGCTGCTTATCTCTCGTATGGCACGCCAAAGTTAATCTTGTTCCCCGTTCACTGATTAATGATCGAGTATCCGTTGTAGAAGGCACCGCAAAGCCGATGGTCAGCTGGTACCATTTCTAGAACGATGTTATTTCATGTCGAACGAATTAGCTTCACAATTACTGGAAAGATCATTTTCTTCAAGCGTTCCTCCATATCGTTCGATTTATTGGGTATCGTGCCATTGTTTCTTCAATTTCGTTGTCCAGAGGAAGGCTGTGTTATCCATCCTAGCATTGGCTCCTTTGGATCAAGATAAACGATTTTTGTTTCGTTCAGTTTTTACTCGATTAAAACTATTTTTTGCTAGATTCAGGTTGTACATTTCAGAAAATGATTGGCTGGAATTTTTTATTTGATTACGGTGACGAACAAAAATTTAATAACGAAATTATATACAATTGTAAAATGAATTTCCAAATTTGGATGACATAATAAAATGAAATATGAAGTAAATGAAATAAAAAAAAAAACAAATTCAATATAATCTAAAAGATTTTATATAATACGAGTTAAATTATATGTAATAAAATGAAATATAAAGTAAATGAAATGAAAATAAAAATGTAATATGAATTAAAGAGTGAAATATAATTGCAGAATGAATTTCGGAAATAAATAAAGAGCGTATATTCGGTGCTTTCCAGTAATGCATATTTCAACGTTGTCGGGAGACGGACAGTTGTCGGGGGAAATAGAAAGTGGAAGTGAAACCAGTAGACAGGGTGGGATGAAGTGTGAATGGGCAGACAGACAGAAAGGATTAAAGAATTGTAGGGTCCATCGGGGCAATTAGCTCTTGCGCAGTCACTAATCACAAAATCGATTACCGCTGGCGGATTCAACTCACAGACTCGTCACTGAACAGTCGTAAAAACAGCTGCCGCCGTAACAGCTAGCCACATATTCGTATATTCGGTTTTTCAGTGACGATCTCAAAATCCCGAATACAGGCAGCTGTTAAAGTTTGCATAGCTCACCACAACGGGTATTAATAATTATTTCCATTTTTTTTCATTTTTCTAGTTACTCAAAAATATTATAGATCGATTAAAAGTGCAAGGCTTCCCGTAATTTATGAAAATATGAGACCTGCATTTTTTTCATGAAAAATCGTACGTTTTACTTACAAAAAAAATTAGGTAGGTACCTTGCATACCGAAAATACATTATTTTCTTTATTCACTGAAATTTCCGTTAGCTGATTTGAGCTAAGAAAGTCACTGGAATATTTTTGTAGTATTCTTATTTTCAGACAAGGAAAAGGAAGTAGAACAAATATTTATTTCAATGATTTTAAATCCTCGGTTCTTTCATCACTTTCATTCTGACACGCCCTCTCTCTGTCTCCGCATCGCAGCTGAGCCGCTCCATCCCTGCCCCCTCTCTCATTTTGCCCTGCAAGAATTATGCTGCCCGTAAACTCATCGAAATCCCCGTCGGCATGTACGTGAATCGCAAAGCAAATATCCGCAATTCCGAGCGTTCCTCGTGGGTGCAAATCTGCAACATAGAAGGGCTTGCTAACGCGAAGGCCCATGTTCACCCGTTGCACGTTAATTTCGTTAATTTCGTTGTTCCCTCGGCGAATATTGTGTGACAGGCCATAAGTAAGGATTTCCGGTTCCGGGCTAGACAAGCCGCCATTTCTGTACCTTCGTCACGGTGTGCCCTAGGCTTTTGGAAAATCCAGCCTTCCCCCCCTCCCCATCCTTGTTTTCACGATCCTTGGTCGCCCTATCTTGGCCCATCGCATCGACCCTGAAACAAGGCTGGAGACCTTCCTGCACCACTTCCGGTTGTTTTCCAGTTGTACCCACTCGTAATGGCTTCGTGGGTCCCCACCCCTATCTCCCTTACCCATTCACCCCCACATATGTATATACGTACAGTGCATTGCAATTAAATTTCTGGAGTCTCGAGAACACTATTATTACGTTGCAGTTTCTCCAATATTCGTACCTTTTGAAGATGCACTCCGAGTCGTGCACACGTGTGCGTATGGAGAAGACTTTAAGGAGGTTTGATAAGTCAATTGCATTTACAATTACCTTTATCCATGTGTACAGTTATATAAAGAAGACAAAGTTGGGGGTTCATCTGACTTGCGTAGAAATCGGGCGAGAACTCGACGAGTCGAGAAAATATTACGAAGATGAAGTGCCGGAAATATTACTTGGTACTAACCTTCGAACCCGTCTTAATTAGAACTTTGACTTGGCTTGATACAATTATAATTTTAGTAATTAATAACCCAATGTATATGGACGGAAGTTTGATGATATTAATGGTCATCCTAGAATATCTATTTTCGCTGATTAATATGTTTATAACAATATGATAACTATACTGGTTATACATAATTAATTTTGTTCGGTATATAAAAACAGATTTTTTTCATTGTTCAATTTATTTATCGCCGATTTCAGATGCGAAACTCACTGAAATATATTTATACATTTTTATTAAAAATGCATACTTCCGAATCGTGATAATAATTCTGAGTCATTATCAGAATTGAAGTATGAAACATTGAGACGTAGCTGATGGTGCGATAAGAGCTTTTTACCCACTAAATCATCGTTTGAAAAATAATTATATGTTAAACAAATATTTTTTTATTTATTTACGACGACCGTGTACATTAATTACATTTTTTTTGTTTCGTAACGAGACGTTTTAATGAAACACAATCGCAATAAATTAAATGGGTCTATTCGACATACCAATGATCGCTTATATATGGTAGTCGCATTGTTCTATCCAAGAATACTAGAATTGCGGGTACCTTCTTCCCCCTACCAAGAAAGTACGTTGATTAAATTGAATACTGTCCCTTAATTGCATTCTTTAAGCTGTACGAGTGATGAAAAAGCTGCATGCACTTGGTCGTGGATAGAGTTTTTTTGTATCGTTGGAACGCGATCTCCTTTCACGAATTAGCTAATTTTTTTTTTCATTCAGCTACTTTAATTCCCGAAAGTAACTGCGTTTTTTCAGAACACTGATGCAAGATCTAAAGTTCCCATTTGTCCAAGAGGATTCTAGGAGACGAATAAAAGTAGATTAACCAACAAACAAAGGAAAATCGTCTTTGCGCTGCTGCGAATCAAACGTCAGTTCATTTGATTCTCTCCACAGTCGTTGCTCCGCACACGAAATTGATTTTTTATTCATCTCGCCCGTTATAATTTCATTGGTATCTTTGTGCTGGTGGGTCGGTGCAGATCGCGAAAGCGAGAGACTGCATTGATAACGTGACCACTCCTCCCACTGTACCCCACAATTTTCGCATAGGACAAAGCGCAACACCCCGCTGCTTCAGGTAGCCTCTAATTAGCGGAATAGCGCTACCGTGAAACGCGGTTACGGAATTCGCGGCCTACCTTAACCCCGTCATTTCCATCGGATATAGACGATCACCCGGCCAACCTGGTACAGTAAAGAAAGCACAAGCCTCGTTTCGTACCTCGTTGGGTACACCTAATTAATACCTTGGAGACTCTGCTTCATCCGTCCGCTTCGCGGAGTACAAAACGAGCCGGAAGTATCCTTGCCGATTTAAAATTCTTTCAGAACCTTGAAAACGCTTGGAAGTTATTTAATTCTTAATCGTCACTGACGATGAAAAATTCCGTTATGATCCTCCTGTAGTTCCTTCGGTGTGTTCTTCTTTGGCGTCCTGCGTTGAATTTGTCAAACGAGATCAGAGCTGACGGTGGTTAAGGGTAGTGAAAAAGTGATGGGTGACCGGGCACTGCCTTTAACACGAGAACGAGTCCATGACGTGGAATTTTTCATCGTTGCAAAGCAATCACGTTTTTTTTTCTCGTTTTTTCTCTTTTATTACGAAAAGCTTCTTTTTTTTTGTAAATTGCTACCGGAAATGTTTAGTAAAAGTAAATCCCTTCGTTTTTTTTAAACATCTTTTCAATAGGTTAATCATATGAATTGAATGATAATCGAACACGTTTATATTTCTTCGTTTGCTTAAAAACCTGTTTCTTCACTGTAGAAAAAAAAACATTCTTACCACAAAAGCTAATTGCTTATCGACACAGTGACTTTTTAACGATCTGATATTGAGATAACGGAATATCGTTACATCCCTCTTGTGTCAAACGGAGATAAAAAAGAAGCGAAGATGAGAATAAAAAAGGCATCAAACGGTAACGATATTACTCGTTATAACGAGAATGAAAAGGTGGTTGAAAGGAGACAAGGTAATCGCTTCAGAATAATGTCGATCGTGTTTCTGATCGCCAATATCTCTGTTGCTCAACAGAGATGGTCAGGGTCCAAGTTTTCATCAATTTGCCTTATCGGATTAATTTACATATAAAAATGATAGATAAGTCGATTGGTTGGGTTAGAATGACGGAGTCGATAATGTCTATTTCCCCCTATCTCTATCTCTCTCTCTCTCGCACCTTGACGATTCCATCCACCCACACATTCATCATCATTGAATATGTTGGACCATTGCTCTTCGGCCACTAGTCTCATCGAATTCAGTGCATGTCTCGCTAATTAATATATCGATTTAACTCAGCGATGTATTCGACGTTTGGGAATGCACGAACGTTTCATCAGTTACGGTTAATTTGACATGGCGATATCAATCCATTTTTTTAGATTTCTACGGATGGATAGTCGATCCGAAATTAATTTAAAAAATGGATTCTTACATTTCTACCCAACAGACAAACAAACAGACAGAGAGATAAAAAAAATGCTAATGATGAAATCCAGTTTTGAACTATATATAAAATTGCAAGTCTCCAGCTCGTTTAGAAGTTAGTTTAAAATAAATTGTTAAACTTTTTAGCGAACCTACAAACCAGCATCCAAACAAGAAACCAAGTTAGGAAAAAAGTCTTAAAATACGTGGTCCTCGAAGAACATCCTCAGAATTGGCTATTACTCTACCCCGAACAAAAATGTCTGAATTCCTCCAAAGGATCTTCAAGATGATGTGAAAAGATCGATTCCCTAAGCCATCAGTTGCGTTCGAACTGAAAGGGCTCCATAAAAAATAGCTGGCAGCCCTAATAGGCATCAAAATACGAAATATAACGAGCTTATTGTGCGCTCGCGTATATCGAGTTGTCTCAAGGAGAAGTCCTTTATCCTTTTCAAAAGATATTATATGCAAAGCTACGAGTGATCCACTCGATAATTTCGTTTTGGATTTGAATTTCAACTCGACCTTGTGGATATCGTTATTCGCGAGAGAACCTTGCAGTCCCGGGATCACACGGTGCCTCAATAGGCCCCATTCCTTTACTCCCTCAGATCCTGTATTTCCCTCTCACCGTTTTCCCTTTCCTTCTCTTTTTACCTTTCCGTGTGTCTATCAATTGCTCTCTATTCCCATTTATTTTCATCTTTGCACGTGCCTCCCGGTTCTTAAGAGTGGGGGAGGGCAAAGGACGATCCTCATTCCCTCCGTTCGATCTTAATATCGTTTTTCTTCTCTTCTATATCCATTATGCGATCCTCATCATCCAGGAATACTTTTTTTCATCCCTTCGTTTATTCTTCGCTCCTCTCGTGGCATCCCCTTTTCGTCTCCTTTCCGCAGGTGTCTCGGTGTCCTTTCGCCTCAACCGCCAACCTCTATCATCCCCATTACGCTACGTAACCGTGCTTGAAAAATGTACCGCGATCTTTAGCGAGCACGACACCACTGGGAGCTCGCGGTTAACGGCGAGGAAAGATAAATAATCCCGGCGCAGACGAATGATTCCGGCTCCTTTGAAGAAAGAGCGTATCGCTTTTTTTTCGTTATTTTTCGTTGAAAGATACACGCGAAACGGAGTCACAGCGCTTCCAGCGTTCTCGTTAGAAAAAAAGTCCGAGGAAACGATTTTTTCTTCCAAATTAAAAGCTGTCTCTCAACGTCATCAAAAACGAAATCTGTGAGATCCACGGTTTGAATGGGTGTCACGTTTTTGTCGCATTTTTTTTGTATCGATACCACTCCGAAAAATATTATTTGCTCGGCTTTTCAAACTCGATAGTTGGGAATGAAAATAATTGGACTATTTTATTTGGTTATGTGACTGAAGTTTGCATCGGTGAAATACAACGACCATTCGTATCGTTTTTTTTTTACTTTTATAATCGTGCAATATAATATTTGGCACGATAAAAAATAAAAATGTTTGTGCATGTGACGAGGCTCGAATCTGTGAAAATAAATTCGGGAAATAAAAAAAATCGGTTCTGTTGTTTTACATGGGATTAAAGTATTTATCGTTGGAATGGACCGATTTTTTTATTAACCTCCTTTCCTTTGTTATTACCCAATAACGATACATTGCAAATTTATTTCAAATCGTTAAATAAGTATCCCAAAAAACGTTTGACCGATTTTCTGATTTTAGTAACTAAATTTTGGTAGAGGATATTTCAGAAATGAATAAAAAATATTTTTGTTTTGTCTCGTTGATGGAAATTTCAACGTTATTGTATGCCAACGATGGAAACTTCGATAACGCGTTAGTAATTTGTTGTTCGAGTGGAACGCAAACACATTCTTCAACGTTTGGGACATAACTCTATCCCAATTTGATTGTTCTCTATTTTACTGTAACTCCATTGTTCTATTATCCGAATTGAAATTTATAATTGATAATTATTCAATAATTCAGTAATTTCTCATTCAATTGAACGCGTGTCATTAATAAACAATTAAATCATTGTTACCGCGAGCGTTTAAACCTGTGCTTATCGTTGTACCATTTGATGTTCCGTAGAATGAATTTTCATTTGACACGAATCGTTTTTATCGCTCTGTTTCAGGTAAGTCCGCAAGACTTGGTTCATTCCATTTTCTACCGGGCGTATTCCCGCCGTCTTTCTCTCTCGACTTGTGATTTATCACAGAATCCATGAGGTACGCGTGCCCCGCGTACCGTTGGTGAGTAATCGACCAATTGACCTAACCACCTGAATACGTCTGTTTCGTTCCAATATTCTCGAAACAAGATCATCGCGTTGCCAACAAGTCGACTCGATTACTACGAAATTAAACCTCGACCGGTACTAACCTGCCTTGCAACAGAATTTTCGTCTCTCACAATTCAAACTTCCAGTTTGAAGTATGCACTTCGAGGTATATTATAATATTGATTTAACTCTTTCAATTGGAGTCTGATCAAATAATTATTTTTTATTAATAAAAAGCACATTTTTTCGCAATTGCAAAAAAAACTAGATTTTTATTGCACTGCATACAATTAGGATAGAATTTGTCTTACAGGTAAGTTCGTTTAATAAGTAAGTGGAAAAATGTGTAATTGATTATACAGTACTGGTACTGTCATTTCGGTAACCTGACAAGTCAGTAGTGGATTTGATGACCTGTTCATTTGAAGCAATGAAAAAAGGTTTTTTTTCTTTAAAGCGATAAAGTTGATAATACAATATATCCAGTTCCGATGGGGTAGATGGAAGTAAAAAATATAGGGGTTGAAAGTCAAAAAATTCGCATGACTCTAAAACCCCGAGGGCGAGTTTCGCCCCTCAAAACTGGCTTTCCGCCGATACAAAAAATAATGACGTGTCCTTTAGATTTCAATGAAAAATATCATATCCAAAAATAAATAAAATCGGAACTGGAGATACCGGAAACGTTGTCCATTGTCATGTTTGAATCGTGAAAAAAAGTATTTTGTATTATTTTTTCGATGAGACGAGAGTAAATTGTGTTGCTTCAAGCGACGAACAATTCTTTGATAATTTGATAATACGGGAACCACCTGAACTCGAAATATCACCAGGGCCGAATCTCGGCCACCGGTTACGTCGCTATATGCGTACGCATTCATCATTGATACTCCAGTAACTAATGTCGTAATATCAATGACATATCCGTGACGCCATTAACCATTGCGGTGAATCCGTGTCCGGGTGAGGCGAGTGAGCGATCCCAAGTATGCGATTATTATTCCAGTATAATTGAGCGATACCGAATTTGCGTCGTCAACCATCAATGGTGCATTAATAACCGTTCGATAAAATCAACGAGGTTCCACGACGCCCCTCATCCTCGCATTCGCAAGCCTCGAATAAGCCGCCTGTCATGTACGCGAATGCACGACCGTATACCAAAAGCATTCACTTTTCCCGCGGCTTACACCGAAGAGCTCGTGATGTCGTTCTCTCTATGTACCGCACAGAGAGCTTTCGATTTATCCGAATCACCAATGTTGGTCTATGGCCCTGCGACACGGATAAACCATACCTACTACCTAAATCGTATCTCGATCGAGAGAGAAAGAAGAGAGAGAGAGAGAGAGAAAAAACGGAAGAGAGAGAGAGAAAATATTCACGTCACTGTATGGGGGTTCTGGTGAACTGATTCTTCCACTTCCACTTTAACATTCAGCATTCTGCAATGGCCCAATCGATAAAGTTATGTTCCCAGATTCGTCATGTACCGTTATAACCATAAAATAAAATAGGGATAAAACAGGGGAACGATAAAAATAATTGTCAGTATCGTATTTATAGATATTCATAAAACATACGTTTTTTCGAAATCCTCGCCTCTGGAAACACTCGAACCATTTATAGAATTAATATTAAAAACACTAAGCCGAAAAGTGTATCAAATGTTTTTTTATAATAAAAATAAATAATAGAATCAATAAAAAACGAAATTTCGTTCGATTTCAACGAAACAAACTTCAACCCTATTGGACCCAAGGGCTCAAACTACTCTTTCATTCTTTGGACAACAGCAACCGTGTGATCAGTTAGAGGATTGCAATACCTGGTTAAATTCGTGTCAATATAAGCTTGTTTTATGACGCGATAGCGTATGTATGTAAATTGCTCGCGTTCTGTTCACCCTCCTCTCCGCCTAGTCCCCCGTCACCCAATCTCACCAGGGAAACTCTGACCCGAAGTAAATGGTTTTTCGATCAATGTTATTTAAAAAGTAACGACCGAACGTTGGGAATGATATATTCATTACTATCAAATAGTTTTGCATCGATTGAGCCTCTTGTCGTATTAATTACACTATAAATAAAGAGCAATTTGTCTAACGCAGAATTATTAACAGATTATTTGTTATAAATAAAAATATGACGAAACAAACCGAGCTTTTCTTTAATGTATTAAAAAAGTATAAAATCATTATTTTTCTTTTCTAAATATTTAATGAAATTAATTAATTCAGTTAAATATCTTCAATTTGGCAGAGTTGTATTTAAAGAAAGTTTGTCACACGTTTATACTCAGTTTCGGAATTTTTGTTTAAGTGGTTGCATATATGTGTCCATGAACAAAACAAATTTCAGCTGAAATTTGTTTTGTTTGTAGAATGGGCCAAATTAGAAGACACAGATTTTAATTTTTTATAAGCAAGTGAAACCCTACGTTCGAGGAGTGCTAACCAGCCTTTCAATTGTGTTTCCTATATTTACGTCGAGCAAAAAAAAAAACGTTTTTGATGACGAACTAGGCACAATCGTGAAGCGTAGTTCAGTCTGTCAATGGTGGCTAAATGTTTAATCATTTTTGTAACGTGACTTGTGTGGAAAACGTGCGTATCCTAAATTACAACGTATGTTGGGGGGAGGGGGTGAAAAATCACACCATTCGGAAAAACTTGCGGGATTAAACCGAGTATAATTCAGTGCCTGGTAACAAGCACGGATTTTCCACAGCTGCGGGTCTCGTAAATCCTGAGGGGTAATACGCGCTTGACAGGGCAAGGGCGGGTAATTCGTACGGCTCTTGACGAGAAATTGGTCCACTAAATGAAACGCGTGCTAGAGGTGAACGGTACAGAGGCAACAATTTCGCCGGAGCGAATACAGATTGTCGATGGTCAATTCTTCTCGTTCAGAGATATCTTATTTATGGAATGTCTGATGAAAACAACAAATCCGGGCAGCGAGTTTTCAGAGCTTTGTAGGTACTCGGAGCTTGATGGATGACGAATAGATATGTTACGTCCCTCAGATGTATATGTATGTGTGCGGGATAGCATCGGTATTAATGCTGTTCGAACTTTCGTCCCCTCAGGCTTTGCCATCGATAACGAATATCGGTTAAAACTTTAAACCACTTTGGTGATCCTCTGTAGCGACTATATAACGTGCTACGAATGATCGCACAGAGTAGAGCTTCGAGGGACAAAGCGGCGATCCACAGACGATGTTGTTGCACTACGGCGCTGTCACTAACTTCCCACCAGCCACCACCCTTTATCCTTGTGTTTTCCTCCACCTCCACCTTTCTCCGGTTCTCTCAGTCTGTTTCTTTATCGTTGTATCTGGTAGGGTACGAAAAACCCAATGTATCGAAAAATGTCCAATCAAACGTCATTGAAAAATACCCTATTCGCCATTGAGAATCTTTGCCAGCTTCTGAACAGTTCGAGACCAGGTATTCTGAATCCCTCCTGATGCTCGACGTGTCTGCGGAAAGCCAGGAGGATCCCCGGGTCTTTACAGCTGACGGATCGTCTTTGAGGATTACCAATTTCACGGCGATCAAACGGGCATTCTTGCTTTCCTGCCGACGGTGGGACTTTCTAAGGATTCCCGAGTTGGTTTTGAGCTCAAGATCACGCGGTTCGTCGTTTGCCTCAACTAAATGGGTTTATGGGACGCAATGAACTCAAATGTTCGTTTGGGTATCTGGGACTGCGTGCTCTGTATAAACTGCACGAAAGCCAGTACTCTGTATTAAGCCCTGTTTATGCTGGGTGGGACACGGTCGCATGGACAAGTGGAAGGAAGTGAGAGAAAGAGCGGGCGCAACGGAAAGCGCCAGTGGAGCGTCAGGTCGCGCGAGTATCGATTGCAACGACTATGAAAACGTCCAAGGTTCACATGCACATACGCGTACCGGAGAGTATCGAGCGAGCGGAATCGGCAACGGTCACCAACAAGTAAAACATAGGTATCCGTAGACGGTATGATGACTTGCCTTGATGCCAGTTCACGAAACGTAGGCTATGCTACACGTCAATTGAATTAAAGACGTCGATTGAATTGCCAGTTTATCAATGGTTTCTGCGTGCGTTGTTCCTTATTAAGAATTATCGGGGTTCTGAATTTGACATTAGTAAAAAAGAAACTAACACCGACGAAGAATTTCTAGATTTTCTGTTAGTAGGGTACGTTTTCGTGGTTATCAGTATGGTACATGGAAAACAAGAAATATCGAACTATGAAACGTTTTCACCGGGATTCTCATTCGGAGTGTATATTTCTAGGCATTATTGGTTCGAATTATTTTATTGGCATCATTCCTCGCATGTTACAAAGTTAAGCTTGTGAGTACCGACTTCTGGCCAGTAGAACTGTTGGCCATGTTTGATCGCCCCCAAAAAAGAGTTTGCTATAAACCACCAGCGTCTATTGTTCCTTCGACGAAATATGAGAGTCATGCTGAATTTATTAAGCGTTCCCTACCGGCCGATGTATTCATTGTTCTTGCTCAGATCGAAATCGCAATTTCATAGAGCTTGCAACTACAAGGATAACAAAATTCGTTACCGAGTATCTAGCAGAATACACAGTAACAGGCAGCCATTATTTTTTGGAGGTTTTTCAACCGGTCTGGAATTCAAGCAGCTCAGGTGAACTGACAGCCCAATGCCCTATATTTGGAGCTGCGTTTCAATGTAGGCCTCGGAAAACCCTACGCTTTGACGGAACTCAAGCTTTTCGTGCTTTCTTTCCCACATCAGGAATGCTCTTGAAAATGGAGCCTCTAAAAATACAGGCTTTTTTATACCTTCCCTGGAGTCAAAGTGTTGTCCCTCGGTAGAGTCTCTCGCTTTGCATTCATTCGCAACAGGATGTAGACCAGAGTGCCGGATGCGCCACCGAGCGTTTCGGCTCTTTTTTCAGCTTTTCCCTCTCTGCGTACATTCTGGTACACCTTCGTCAGGAATTCATCCCCCTGCGGCTCAGTAGGGGCGTGTGAATACGAACACAAACCTCACGAAGGATAAGGCTATGCGTGGTGTACACTTTACCTGATGGGAACATGCATAAGTGTATGACTGTGAATGTATACACGCTTGAACAATAATTTGTACTTTCGTCGGGCTTTTCACTCTTTCGAGTAGCTCTCGGGCCCTTTGCAAAGCTCTAGCCTGCCAACGCAGTGTATTTTTAAGCCTCGCGAAGAAAAGCCCTTGACAGTTCACCACGCTTCGAGATTGCCAGACTCCGTATATATTTTTTCCGTTTCCCTTTTCTCTGAAGGACTAAGAAAGAAAGGAATTCATTACAGGCTCAGCGAGACTTGTTTCGACAGTTGGTTTGTTGCAAGCATTCAATGGCCAAAGAGTTGTTCCGTGGTTCGAACGGAAGTAGTAGCTGGTACTATCAGGGGATATGTGGGGTGCAAATTTTGTACTGTCAGATCGTGTAACTAGGTTGAGAACCGTTCTTTGTAAATTGTAGCCAAGTTTTTTCACGTCCAAGGTCATTAGTTAACGGATGGTGAACCCACAGTCGGTTAATATTGAAAGCAGTGGAATCACCTCAGGTAGAAGAATAAAAAATGTACAAAGCTGCCAGAGTTAAGGATGGAGTTGGTCAGCAGCGTCATCAAGTGACGGCTCCAAGCTGCTATCGTCTTTAACCCAACGCCCTGGCACGTTGTAGAAAATGCATAAGAACGTGCTATTAAGTAGGACATTCTGGTGTTTTATGCAGTGGTCGACACTGAAATTCTTCGTCGCCCTATCGTTCAGCCTGCCCTGTTATTGATCGCGTAATTAAAATAATCGCTGCAGTCTTATATTCATTCTTCTCTTCTCGTTCAACGATAAGAGTTCCAGTTGTTGGTCCCGTAGGAGGGTGAATGCTCCAGAAATAAATGTTCATTAGGCTTCGTGGGTGCCGTTATTGCGTGTTATCCTGATTTTAAAATCTTATTTTGAACTTGCTCAGAGATGGAAGACGAAGCTTTACGACCACAAAAGTGCTACATGCAACATTCCCTTTCTAACGATCGTTTCATTTAAGTTTTTAGTGAATTTATCCACTAAGGGAAAGTTTGTAGGAGTCGGACATCGATTTTGGCGTCTTTACTTTCTTGGGAATTACTTGGGGCAAACTCCTTTCCCAGAGTGTCTTGTTGTTGTTGCTGCATAAATTACAACTAGAACTATTCTTGTTATTATTAGAGATCAAAGCGTACTTCGTGCGGCCTTTGATAACCAGTTTTCATTTTATCGAAGATTTCTTTCCCCATTCAGGTTTGATTTTGATTCCCCTCTCTTCGGTGGTCGATTCATTCGGCCATGACCAACGCAGGCGTCCTTCGGAAATCTTCGATCTTTCGGATATATAGATGTGTTTATCGAAGTCTTTCAGGGGGACGTCGAGAAGTCAGGGGATTTGGGGATGAAGGGTGGTCTACGGACGAAAGAGAAAATCATTTATCTCAAGTGTCACGAGAAAGCCGAGCCTCCATCAAGACTGCCCCGATACGAAGACCAACCCTCGAATCTAATCGATTTATGATAATATTAGAAGCCCTATTCTTGGTCGTTTTATATCTCAGTATACGTATATATACCAAACTTAATGTAGGTCTCGTAAATGAGATCTCAAAATCCATGGCAGCGAAAACCAGGAGAAAAAGTATCAATTTATTACCCGATACGTGTTTACGATAAAAAATGCAATTAAGAATCGGCATGAAAATCTTCTCATTTTCTTTACAACGCTGAATACAATTATAGAATTCATTACTTGCCTTCAATCAGGCTAAAGCGTCATTGCACGATATAAACTCCGATTTTCTTTTACTAATAAACAATTTCTTTACCTATTCGCAATATAATGCTTTGGTTTACAAATTTCTAGGGTTCCCCTATTCCCCTTGATTCTAAATCGTCAGCCTGATTTTGCATGTTATTTTAAAAAATTTGTGATTCGTCGACTATGTCCATTTTTATACATGACAAAAGGGCATCAAAAGTATTGATTTTTTCACATTTAATCAACGCAGTACAATGTAAATGCATAGGCATGAATATTGAGAGTAAATTCATGAGGAAAGTCGATGCATGATTCAACACAGTAATTATCGGATTTACAAAAAAAAAAAAAGGATATCGATAGTCTATTCTAATATCTAGAGTCAATTCGAACGAGAAAGTGGCGCTAATACTCAAATTCAAACAGGATTCCTGATGAAACAAACGAAATTTTTCAGATCTTGTATAAAATGATTGTTTCGATGATTCTCTGGTCTGCAATGTCCGTCCCACGTGGTGTTAGGTCTGAGTTCATTTCGACCCTCTAAACTTGTTTTCAAACACTCGCGCACCCTCTCTCGTCGAAGTCATATTGCACCGATGGCTGGTAAGTTTCTAGCTGCTAGTGGTATAACAGGTACCTACTAAAATTTGTAACTAGCTTTCGATTTGAGTTCCGTCACATTTGCCATCATTTTTAATAATGCATTGATGTAAATGTCACACAAACTGCATTTCTTATCTTTATAATGAATTAATTTTCAATCCACCAATATAAAATCATCTTTCATTGCTACCGTTGTTATCGACGAAACCAGAGCTCGTTTTGATTCTCGTCTGCTTTCGTCGTTCGTACGAGCAAGCAAGCGCTTCTCGGTAAGTCAAGACCGTTCTAACTTCGGTAAAGCAGATTCCTACCGCTGCAGGTATTTGCCCAAATCAATCTATAATACGGAAAAGTTAGCGAACGATTTTACCCTCCCGATAAAAGGTGACTTTCTTGGGCAATGTTTTGCAGCGTTCTCCTGAGCTTTCCGACAATTTCGGTGGCGGGTCGGCGCGTCTTTAGCTTACCGACAGCCAGTAATGAGATCGGCGAGATGCGCAGTCGGGAACTTGCGGCCTAATCGACCGTTGCAGTGTTTCTTAAGGGATTAAGGATTTAGATGAGAGACTCTATTGTGTATTTAAACCCCGAGTAGGCACAATGTTCGCTTCCAGCATGATCTGAAGGGTTGTACATTGACGAAAATTAATGAAAATGTTACCGGTGTCAAGTATGTTCATGCTGGAGATATTACACGTATTGTTTCATCATCTCTTTTCGTCTAACTTAATCATAGTAATTCTAATGACTGCAAACATACTTATATCAGTTCTAGGGATTCCTAGCTCTCTTTCGCCTTCAATATCGTTGATTCTGTTACGTTTATCAACGTTGCGTCCCAATTCTGCAAGTATTTTCAACTAACGTAATGAATAAATTAAAAGTAGCGAGTAGTCTGCAACGCCAGCAATTTTCCACGTCATTAGACGTTGGCTTAAGTCAACACTCTGACGGATATTCTGATATTCGGTTTTCAATACGCTGTGAAGCCAGTTTTACATGGTTCGGGGTGGTGGCAGATGATGCATGCGGAAATTTTACCTCGTGGCTTGTTGAAACGTGATACAGCATTTCAGTAAGAAAGACTGGCTATGGACAGCACCCTTTAGCAGGTAACTTAGGAACTAGGAACAGTGCATTGGCAATTGTAGGATAAAACTGAAAGGGGTGAGCTGGTAAAACCCCACAAAGGCGTATGAAGTAAGATTAGACCCTTGAAAAAGGCTTCAAAAGAAAAGTTCATTTTTTTGTGCGATTCGTACGAGCAAAGTGTGGTAACGAGACACTTCGTGGACTCATTTTCTACGCGGTTTCTTCTAGCACTGCGGTGTAGCAACCGCTACTCGTCTATGCTTCATTCTTACACGCGAGAAGACATGGGTGCAAATTCGGCTGAATCCCAAAGTGAAATACACCACAGTTTCTTCCACGGTAGAGAGCACAGGCTGCAGAAGATGACCCTGGTAACCTGCCTGGTTCCTACCTTTTTATTCCGCTTCGTAACTAACGATGCTAATAAGCGTGACCGGCTTTTCATTTTTCCACATGTTCTCGTGGTTTTGCACTTTAGGAGACGTGCCCAAGATCGTGTTCACTCTCCCTGACTTTCTTTCTCTCTTCGGTTATTCATCTGACTTCCTTTCTCTTCGCTTCCTCTGTCACCCACGCTTTTTGCTGCTTCCCCGACTGCCCGTACATTGTCTAATAATATTATGGAAATATAAACAATTATTCGCCTAGTCGCTTCGAACCCAAATAACGGGTACATCCGTTTGCTTTATTCAACCGACGAACGTGTCGTCTCTTTCCCTTTCTCCCTCTCTTTCTACCAGCATTGCTCATGTTGTTCCTGAGATTTCGTGGCGCACCGGAGGGTGCGATGGAAAGAGGATAGTCGAGGGTTGCACGAAAATCCCTCGGCTTCGCGCTACAGTTGTAACCGAGTGTTTAGCAGTCGTGCATCTATTATCCCCAGAAAATCCCCTACTAAATCTTCAGCCGTGGCCAATTCGAGATAGAAAAATCTTTGAGAATGAAATCTATTAATCAGGTATAGCAAATCGATCAACGAATCACGGATAATGTTAAATGTTTTTCACTATGATGTTGGAGGAAATTATCTGACATAAACTGGGCTGACTATGATATTGGAAGGAACTGTATCGATTTCTACTTAGGATTCTTCGGATTACCATAATTGACATTTGAATGTTAGTGCACCCAAATAAGCCTCAACAAATGGAAAAGCTTGTATGACTTCTAATTATTTCGTTTTTTTTTTTTGGATTCTCATCGCAGATTATTGCGGTTAAAGATCATTACCAATATCAGAGTCGCTGCGAATAGAGTCCGTTGACATTTCGTACCCAAGCGGGATATCGTGAAATAATGATTATATACTAATCAAGCACACTTATGGATATATGGTTAGACCTTGCCAAACTCACGTGACGTTTTGGAGTCTGGCGTTTTAAATGGATATCAACGCAAGCTGGTGGCGTGAGTTTCAGAGCGTATTGCGAGACATTTGGCCCTTATTATCTGGTACGTCAACCACATTTCTCCAGCATCGTGCTACCTTCCCCTTCGACTGCTGTTCGCATCCGTTATTGTCATACATGCAACACACGAAGGTCTTAGGCGCCTCGGTTTCTCAACCCCCTAGAATCAATTGTTGCAGCACAGACGTCGCATAAATTTGCGGTTGTCTATATTCGACATTGCGAATCAAGCGGACCGAAACTTGTCTCTCCCTGGTGTATCTTGACTTTGCAGTTAGTTCGACAGTGCGAGCTAAATTTATTACTCGGGCCATTCATTTGATTACAGTCACGGCTTGCGATAAGCCCAATGTCAATTTCCTCGCATTTGCTCTTCCAATTCATGGGTGTGTGCAGCTTACCAGCACAGGAATTCGCTACGCAATTCGTAGGGCCCGTGATCAATGACGCCACTCGGAAATTCCACACCATTTTGCCACCGTGACCGAGGAACTCTAAATTTTTTATTTACGATGGAGCCAAGTTTTGGAATGATGGGAAACGGCTATATAGCTTAGAAATCGGCAGACTTTTTCCATTGATGTTATGACAAAATGTTTTATTGATGAACAATCTTTTCTCGCACATTTGGATTGAAGATCACGGGCAGGAAATCTACAAAAAATCAGGGCTTCTATCATGCTCTAAACCCCCAGAAATGGTTGAACAAGACAAAATTTGACGTTGACGTTTTAATGTTGGAGTGCAAAGATTTTTCTCTCCATTATTCACTTTTTCAAATTTGTATGATTATCCGCAAGTTTTCACGCGAATTGAGGTTACAGATTTTCAATAAGAGAATACGTTAAGAGGTTTAAGTTGGTTTCACATCCTAAAAGATATCGAAAACTGAGTAATTCATAAAAAACTTCATTTCCGTTTCGTTCTGACGATGCAAATGTTCATTTAATCGGAATGATTAATTTTCGTTCCATTACAAGATGGCAGAATCCGCGGTGTTGACGAACACAGAGTTGGCATACAAATGAACCGTTCCTTCAATTTCCATGATTTATCTTCGTTCTTATCGGTTTATTTTTCGAATTTATATTTTAGATCGCAATAAGAAATGGTGCAAAAGTTATTCAGGTAATTTTAATACGATCAATTAACAAAAAACGCGAACACCATTGTCGTCGTCCAACAAATCGTAATTGACGGGATATCCAAGTAATGCGACAAAGGTAGTAGACATTACGTGTATAAACAAATCAATTTAAGAATTTCACTTTACCTGTTCGATAATTCTGAATTCGGAATCGCTAGTACCTTGCCCCCTCCGAATGTCGGTCGGTGAGAACTAAAAGATGAACGTATACAGGGTTTCGCAAGTTCGTAAATCCGCGGATAAATTCGTACGCCGGATGATCTCCCGCCCACTATGGAAATAGGGAAAGTCCGCGGGAGCTATTTCTCCCCCTGGGAAATCGAATTTCCTGGTTGGTCCCCCGCAGTGTCACCGGATGGAATATAGAGTTCCCGTACCCGCTTAAGTAAATAGTTAACACGTATTTTGACCTTTGTGAATGAAACGCGCGTTGGAGAGAATTCAAATGAAATTGCACGATCCAAAGTAAAAAGAGAACGTTGCGTATGTTTAATTTAATCTAGCGGACTTTCGATGTCTCCTATATCCTGGTGGGTTTTAGCGATCCGAACTGTTTCTCATTACGAAGCCTCACTCGTCACATCCCTATTTCCAATTCCTTCCTCCGGGGTTTCTTTCACAGCTACTGAAAAGAGAATAAGCTTCGGGAGGTTGGTACTCGAAATGTGGAATGTTCGCAATCGGGAGGTTATATCAAGTGTACTTGCGATTGGGAAATGGACCGGAAATGCCGGCAGCTGCCATTACGCCATGTTCTATCCTCTTTTATTTGCTCTCTCACTTACCCTATTTCTCTTCTTCCCTTTCTTTCTCTCTGTCTTATGACGTAAGTCGGTACAAAAAAACAGCAGCTGCGAGGCGATCTCTTCGTCTTCTAATAAAGTGTGAAAGATCAGTGAACCGGCAAACAGTACGGAGACCCGGTATCATTAAGATCCGGAGGAATAGCCATAGCGTTCCTTTCGAACTTGTCGATACCAGAGGGCAAACGCGGATCTACTAACTGGAAGAATCGATAGCGCCATCTTTATCTCCTGCGCGTTTTTTCCTTCACGTTCGATAGTTCCACCCCCAATTTGACACTGCCTCGCTGCGCTCGTGTTTGTACGATCGTACGGATGTATACGTGTCTATGTGGAGGGCCCTGAAGAATCCTCCAGATATATCCTTATAGCTCTCATTCCATCCGTTCTCTCCGTTAATTCGTTCTCGGGGATTCATTTCGTTTGAGAGCTCGATTTATAAGGCTTTGGGTAAAGACGCTTTTCGGTGCATTTTTCTTCGGCCCTTCTACCTCCCTCTTTTCGCTTGTCTAACTTTTTTCTGTCTTCCTCCCAACTAAAATGTCTTCTTCTCGCTTTCTCTCTCTCTCTCTCTCTCTCTATGTCCCTCTCTCATTTCCGCACTCTCCTCTCTCTCTTTCGCGATATCTCTCCTGCTCACTTCCGTTACCATCTTCCGTTTGCCTCCATTCAACGAAACTTCTCGCCACGAAGATTCCTCAACTCTGACTAATATGAGAAGTTTCCATACAATACGACCAAGAACAGAAGCAGATGAACCCTCTTAAAGATCGCGACGATATTTAAAGTTTTTATTCAAGTATCACTGTACCTTAGTCATTTCGCTTTTCCGGTTTCAGCGATAGCAACGGATTACACAAATGCCGCAGCTGCCAAACCGGTACGTTCGGATAACGGAAATATGGGTTTACATCAGATCGAACTGGTTCACAAAAAAAGGACGTAGACCCTGATACAAATATGATTTTATTTTTCTATGTAATCCCCTCTGTTCTCAATACGTGGAATAAATAACTAGGTCAATTTGTATTTATACGCCTGGCTAGTGGAATATCGGATCAAGCACGGATGACGGAATACCCGTGAGAAAGCCTCCGCAATATCATCTCCCCACTTTTTGGCATACGTAATTCGCGAATCTTTTGTCGACTCTCGTCTTCCTGCGTTTCTCGACAATTACGTGTACATTCTTACCCCCCCCCCCCCCCCCCTTCGTCGACTTCCCCTCATTGCTCTTAATACCCGACGCTAAAGAGTCAAAAAGCGAAAAGTTAATCGGATCCTATGGATAGAGGGATATGTGGCTTTCTCCCCGAAACTTTTGAAATGAAAAAAAAAAGGATATTCATCTAAGCTCCATCCGGGAATTTCCTCTCAACCCGCAAACTCATTCGTTTGTCAACTCATTCCCGTAACCCACCTCTGGGCTCGTGAGCATGAATTTTTCATCCCAAAGAGAAAAAGGGGAGGAAAAAAGAGGAAAATATTTGCGCTCGTGGCAAGCTAAAGGTACAGGAGGATTCTTCACCCCTCCCTAGCCATACATATATATATATATATACACGTACATCGCAGCCCCCTGAAAAAGAGCTCTTCTCGCTCTCTCCTCGTCCGTCTGGAATTTTTTGGATAGGCTTATCCCCGATAAAACTTCTCCCCGTTTCAACTGGCGCCCTAAAGCTTACGCGAGGAAAGCTGGGTGTGCACGACCACTATTGGGGGATGAAATTTCGGCTTTGAGTAGATATATCTGCATATACACATTTCTCAAGCAATTCTATACGTACGTCGGTGTGTCTCTCTCTCTCTCTATATATATATATATATATTTGTCAAGCCGTGCTCTAATCTTTTCTTGATCGTCCCTTCGTTCCACTCTTGCCTCGTTTCTTCTCATCTCGTAATTTACGAATTGCTCAGGGAACTGGAAACCGATCGATTACTTTTTATCCATACCCGCCCTCACCACATACATAGTACTACACGAGGAATACCCACTCTGTTTTCTCTCTCGTTCCATATAGCCCCTATTTTCCCGCGTGTGTATATATATATGTACATATAACATTTATATTAGCCGTAGTAAAAATAAATCCATTATTTTCTAGAGCTAACCAATGACAAACTGAATCAATACAGATAACTAAAGCCACGTACTTGAAAAATTATGGATTTATTTTGACTGCACCTAATATAAAGGTATAAGTGGGAAAATAAATTTTTGACCCACTATATCTGTACCATGGTGGCTTTTAGTTCATTCAACTGTTTTGACAGTGATCTTTGAAAATTTGTACAATAGCTTTTTTTGATTTTCAATCCAGGACGGTCCTTGAAATCCGTTGTCTTGAAATAAACCTCTCTTTTCTTCATATATCTGTCTGGAGATATATTTATATACACATATATATACACACATATATAACGTGCACTTTCCTATCCTGTTCTTCTCGAGAAAGACATTTTCTTTCTTTCCACCTATGGAAAATCGTCCACTTCAGCGCGGTGTTATCTTTCAGCCGTTCTTTCTCGTTATTCTCCGGCAAGTGAGGGTACGTGAGTACGTTTCCGAAGTAGAAGCGAAGTATTCAGTTACGTTACGTGAATTACGATCGAGAAATGGTGGGTCGATAAAAAATTGAAAAATAAGAATTCGCGATTGTCGTCACGGAGAGAAGGGAGTATGCCGATTTTACGAAAAAAAATGAAAGTTCGATCGTTGCCTGGAGCAGCTGGTTGAAGAAGTCATGTAAGTTCAGTAGTGCTTGTCGCTTACAGGTCTTTTTATGAGGCTGGCAAACTTTGACCAACAAAGAAGAACAGAATTTCTCTCGTTCTACGACGATACGCTGTAAACGACAAGAAAAATGAGAAAGAAGTAATAAAATATAAAATTGTAAAAAAAAAACGCAATACAATTAAAATGTATTATTGTGGCAAATAAGAATGCCAATATTGGCGCAGCTTTAAAAAATTGAAAATATACAAAAAGCGTTCGTTAAGGAGAGCACGATTGAGAGAAAAGTTATTGGCTAATTACTTTCCCCGTTGCTTTTGATTGCTCACTCGGTATAATAAGTACGATGGGAAAAAGAGAGCGTAACGAGAGAAAAATGAAGGAAAAAAATGTCAAAGAAAAAAATGAAGAAGATCAGCAATGCAGCGAAAGTACATCAGAAGAGGAAGTGAAGTAGCGGGTATGAGAGAGAGAGAGAGAGAGAGGGAGAAAAGAGAAAGAGGGTAAAAGGGTATACCGCTACGGCGACGGTGGAGCATTCGCTCGGTTAAACGGAAGAGAGTCCTTTGGCGTTTCGGAAACGTCCTGTCGCCAAGCGGGCGAAAACAATGGCTCGTTCGTCGCAACTCCGACTAGCTACTTTTCCGTTCGTTCTTCGCTTTCCTGTCCCACGGCAAAACTGTATTCAGGAAGTACGTACCAGATAAAAAAAGAAAAAAAAAAGAAGAAAAAAAAAAAACGATTCCTTTCGCGACTCTCGTACTCGAGACTTCCATCTCCGTTGCTGCACGCATAAGGCGAAAACTCACGCCAAAGTACACTGCGAGGCTCTTACTTTTTACGTTCTATCTTCCACAAGCCGAGAAAAGTGCTGCACGATTACTTCCACGTCCGCTCAACGAGTTTTCATGAACGTCGATTTTCGATATACGGGCTTCTGGATCTTTTTCCCTCGCGGAAAAAAAAACCGCGTGTATCCTAAAGAAGATAACCTGATTCGACGGCGTTGACGTTTGCAACGCACTCCAACATTTGAATCCGAAAGTTTTTATTTAAATAATTAATTGTAAAGATTTTTTAATATTTTTATTTTCTTTATTTTTATTTGAAGCGCGTAATTATTTGTGTGGCTTGCGAGAATGGATCTCTGGTTAGAATTTTATAAAATCGTTTGGACAGCGGAAGTCAATTTTTTGAATAGTTAAAATTGAAAAAGAGATGATAAATTCAACACCATCGCGTTCGATGTGCAGCCAGTTTCACAGAAACGTATACGGCAGGTTTTTCTCTTCTGGAAACTGTTGGGGATTATTTTTATAATGATTCTATCCTGACTTCCAACCATGATCTGTACCTAATATATAATTTAATTTAATAATAAATATAAAAATAAAAGACGTTTGGCTATATTTTGACAAAGCAAACATTATCCCCATCTGGGCAATCTTTCGTAACTTGGAGAAATCTGTTACGCGATCCCGCACAGGAATTTCCAGAATGAACATCAGTCAAGCGAATAAGCCCTCCCCAATATTGATCTTTTTCCTGTCAAAGGAGCAATTCAATGCGGTATCTATGGATACTCGAACATTTATTGACGTATCCCCAGTGCGATGACGTAATCGCGCAATTGACTGAAAAGATACCCCGAAGTAAGCAAACGTCAGGCTGAACGTTGTCTTTTCCAAGTTGGACAATATCCGATTGCTGGGATTGCACTTCTAGTCTCTCCTCCGACCGCTAAGCTAGAAACAAGTCAAACGATCGAGGCTACTTATCTCGCCTCGAGGCGAGTCAGTGGTCTCGCGAACCTCGAAACTCCGTAAAGCCGCATCCAGCCGAGAAACATCGGTAACGAAACGACGTCTGGGTGAACTTGCTCACAGAGACGGGGTAGAATAAAGAGGGAGATGAGATCGGGTGAGAAAGAACACCTCTACGAACTGAGAAAATGGTATCTCGGTCAGAGAGGGAGACTAAAAGGGATAGAGATTAAAAGGAAAAGAAAGAGGGGAAAAAGAGAACAAAGAGAGAGGAAGAGGGAGAATAGGAACAACGATTTTACGTTTGGCTCCTCTTCAACCCTCTGATGCAATCTTGAAGGCCCCGATGGCGTATTCAGCCATCTGCTCTGGTCCATATTCTTCCCATCCTACATCACTCCAAGTCTATCCTGTTCCAATTCGTGATGCACTTTGCCTATATTTTCCTACGTCTCGTCAACCAAGAACTACTATCGATCGTGCATTGGAAAATGCACTGTCGAGAACTTCGAAACGCAATTTCAACCAAGTTTGTTCATCGTTGTAATGAAACGAGTACCTGGATTAATCTTCATATATATCGCATATACGAGTATCAGGAATTATCGGTGTTCAATTTCGAAATTATTCAGAAAAGAACAATTAACAATACCGATTTAACAAAAAAATCGCTGTATAAAGGGCTCGCAATTGTTTGTATCAAGTACTCTTGATTGCTGTGGCCTTCTTTGAGCGAGTTTTTTAGAACGCTCCATGGTGTGACAAATCCCAAGTTTCCATTTAATTTTTTTTCTTGTTCACACGTTTTTGTTTCGCTATCAATATTCTTATCTTCATCATTTGAGATTTTATGAAGACGCGAATAATCTTGAAATGCTTTATGATTTTCAAAGTTTTATCGCTAGAAAATGTCAATGCAACGGTAATTTATTATTATCATTTAGTGAAACTTTTGGTTCGTGCTTATATGAGTTTTAATGAGTTGAATACTTTGTGGAAGATTCGAGTTGCAAAAGGAATTCAAACGTTTGTATGTTTCTTTCTTGAAAATGTACGACTACAATTACCAAAAGCAACTTTGAATATTTCGAATGTAATTTTTATTTTTATTTCTATTCTGACAAGAAACGGCACTCGGATTCGTCCATGTTATCTCTTTGACTTGTCTCAACCCACATGTTATTTCTGCCGAAGTTAATGTTTCCAAAACTTTTATTAATTGTATTATTCCATTAGAGATCCTCGGTGGTTCATTTCTGAATATTAGCAGTTTCACATGGTAGGATATCATTGGGGCTATAACCTCTGTTTGTCTCCCTTTCATTCGCCGAAAGTTCTCAATCACACGGGAACTGCAATTCCGCCAGAATCCTACTGGGGTACGTTCAACCGAAAGAGTTTATGAGCGATATGGAACTTGCAGAAGTATGAGCACTCTCGTCGATTATACAGCAGCCAATGAGACTCTCTCTTCCTCGGGCACGATCAATTAATTATAACCATAGACATAGGATTGGACCTCAATGTCGTCCATCAGTTGTCAGCCTCGATAGAAATCGTTCTCTCGATGTCACTCAGTGTCAATTGATCCTCTGTGTCAGCAACGACCAAATGGGGCAACGTCAGTAGACCATGTACCATACAGGTGTCAAACACCTCTTGTTAGTACCATTTAGTAAAACGTAGATGAGCCGAAACATCGATCGATCATTCAAGAAAAGATTATCAGAAAAATGTATGATTGAGCGCTTAAGGTATTAATAAATGGACATAACTCAACATTTTATGATCTAGCAATGTTGCGTTATTGGGAGTCAAGAAAAATGACTTTTGTCTATTTATTAAACGACCTTCGAACAACAAACGCTAGAGTCAATCAAATTCATTTAAAGATTGTTCAGTAATGATGATTCAACGATCTATGAAAAAACTATGACCTGCGAATAACGGTCGATAATGGAAAGAAGTTGAAAAAAATATCTCGTAGCATTTAAACGACGTACACGTCAACTCGATGCACTGCAACGAGTTCGTTTGCATTTGATTATGGCTCTTCGAGTTTCAAAGGTTAATTTAGCCGTACCGTGCCCGTTCGTCAACCGAGTATATTCCACTTTCATTTCAACGAGTCCAACTGTACTTGGACCCGGAATTTAACATTTTGCGTCATGACGAAAATTGACCAATCGCTCATCCACTTTTCCGCAAGCTTCTCTGTATTATCGACTCACTCCACAAACAGCTATATTTTTTTCGTAAACTTTCTATCCCTGTCCGATCTTTCGACTCGTGGACTGTGTGGACCCCTCCGTCGACGTCCATACAAAACGGCAATAAAGCTGCTCGTTCTCGTGGGCGAAATAAAGAAATATCACCCGCCATTCACAATCAGAGCGATTGTAAACGACTCCCAACGAATATCTGACAAATTGTAATTCATATACTTTACTTTATAGGATCCGATGCTATCGTTCCTCCATCAGCGCCATCAACCCCCTTCCATCCAACCACGGCCTTCCGATGGTTCTTGATTGCACGGCGACAAGTTCGTAATCAGGTTACCGGAAGTCTGCTCTCTCCTTGTCCGCAAGCACCTTAACGAATAAAGCAAAAAGAATAAAAAACTATACGAAGAAATAGGTTTTTGCGTGAACGAGTGGTGAAAAAGTGTTTTCGAATCTCCGCGGTTGACTCGACCGGATGTCGAAGAAGTCGAAAATCGAATGGATCTTAATGCTTCGTTTATTGGAACATTACGGGTTTAGAGATTGGCGAATGTCTCGAGTCTGGCTCTACCTCTCTTGTATACTTTTCACGAGATATCGATAACTTTGTCTCCTCCCTCCCCCTTCCCCTTTCCACTCAGTCCAGCTACCTTCAGCTGAATGAAGATTCGACGACGGATAATTGCGTCCATTGTTTCGGGTAGATAGCTCGATCCTTTCCCCCATAACGTGCACGACCCATTCGTTCAAGTGTGGCGACCATGTGAAGTTTCCTCGTCGCGAAATCCCAGCACGTCACCGATAAAGGGGTGCAAACCGCACAGCAGAGATATATGAGGAATCTGCTACGAACAATCGAACTTTGGTTTTACACCGCGTCGCGAATAATTCTACCGTACGAACGAGCACGAATTCAATTTTTGATCGTGTAACCGCGCGAGTCCTCCCAATGAAAGCTGAAGCTTCTGCTGCTTTTTATCCCTACTCCTCCCCGTTTCCTTCGTCCCCTCGCGTCTCTCGTCGATCACCCAACGCTCCGCTCTTTCCATCCTCGTGCAACAGGATTAAATCGCCCTGGGGAATTATGTGCTTTTCTCCGTTGCCTATCCCACGTCGCTTTGGAATTTATGCTCTCGAGCATGTTTTCTATAAATGTTTACACGTACAGACACATACACTCGCCGAAAATTGGGGGATGTTCGCGAACGAGTATAAATATTGTTTCTGTCAGGCTACGAGACGATACCTCACTTTGGCACCACTTCCTATCATCGGCCCTATTCTCTTTGGGTCAGGAAAAGAACGAACGAACAAAAATTTCTTTCCAACGAGCTGTTTCAAGCGGTTCAATAAAGTATTTTTGTTTATTCAAATTGCAGAGCTTAAGGGATCATCGAAAATTTAAAAAATCTACATCCCTGATCCTTAGATCGCCTATTTATAATTAAATTATAAATGAATTACTTGAAGAAAAATCGGAAAATTACTGAACTAACTTTTTTTGAATATTCAATAGATTTGAAGTTGTAAAATACTTTTTTTTTAATGTATGATAATATTCGAATAAAAGGAAACCTTGCAAATTTTTAAACACGTATTGAATTTTTTTTTTTTCACGATGCAAATTTTATTCCGCTTCCCGTGAAAATCTGTTTTTCCAGCAATCCGGAAATCCTACGTCATTGAATCGCGAATCGGTTAGATACGAGATAAATTTCCATGCAAATATTTGCCAACTCACTCGGATATCTCATCCCTCATTTGCTCGCGTACATCCCGGTGTTGGAATCCAGCATACTGAGTTTGAAAAATCTATGGTTACACGAAAGAGAACGCGTTGAAAGCTCGAGTTCCATGATCTTCATCAAACACGTAATATTCCGTTCGAGTTCTCTTGAAACAAGACAGTTGGAACAAGAACTTCTCTTGGCAAGCTCTTCTACGCGCTCGTTACCCATCTGCGCCACTCCTTTCGTTACACCCGAGTAATGATTGCTGACGGGTATCGAAATTTTAAAACGCCTTTAAAAATGTATATGAAAATGCACTAACACCAGAAACAGCAGAGTAATATTTTTTTCATTCGCGGTTTGTTCAATTATTACGATGACATTATAGATAATGAATATTCATGAAAAAATATTACGTAAACACTAACAAATAATATATATTCATAATTCATATTATTAAAAAATTATATTTATAAAATAAAAAAATGTTAATATGAATATTTCAATCAATTAATTAATACGAAACATTAATATGATTACATATTATCGCATTAAGTTACCAAATAACCGTAATTTGCAATAAAATAATATTATAATTGGATACTAATTATTAAATCATAAAACGTTAATTAAATTTACAATCATTTTCCTTTCGTTTTCGTCCATATAAAAAGATACTAGATTCCCAGTTACATAAATATTTTGAACATCCGTCAATAAAATTAATTACCGAATAATTGTTTGCTGAAAAAATGAAGACTTTCGAATTCGTCGTAGTTTTACATGATTGTCCCACATTGATAAACGAGTCATAGTAGCTTATATAAATTTGAATTCCTTCGTACCGATTGTATAAATAATTGATGGCACGAATCCAGCAAACTTTGACGGGTTTCAATAATTTTTAAATCGTACACATGAACCGTGCGCTTCAAAGTGAAAAATCAGGAAAGAGGAGTACATAAAATATGAGAAAACGGCTGCTTACTTATTTGAAAGTACATTTTGCTCCTCTTCGTGTTTGCTTCTCTCGCTCTTTCCGTATTATATGACTAAGTGTACCCAGACCTTCAAGATTTTTCCTTCACCTTTAGCAACACCAAAGTAAATAAACATTCGGGAAATCGTTGCTCGTCTGTACGGCTGTTTCACTCCCTCTTCTTTCTTCTCCCTCTCTCTCTCTCTCTCCCTCTCTCTCTCCTCCTTTCCCTTTCCCTTTTTCTATCTTCGACATAGTAGAGCGTAGCATCGAAGCGAACATCGTTGCAATATACGAGTAACTTCTCTCCTTCCTGCCATTCATATCCGGCGTCTCAGCTACCCCTCGCCAACGATTCTCGACTAAACAGCTCGGAAAGCTCTCGCCAATCATTGCGAAAGCACTCTGCTTCGTTGACTTCGATTCTACTGCGGTTTAAGCACTTTAGCATTCGATTTTTACCACGACGTCTTTTCTCAATTCGCTGCGGATACTCGATGAAACCAGTAACTCTCGTGGTCTTAAAAAAAAAAGAAAAAAATATGTTTAAAAAGAAATGAAAAACGCCATGCAATAAAAAATTCCCCCAAACACATTGTTATAAAAACATTGTCTACCTTGTGAAACAATTATTGCTCCTTATGAAATAATGATTACTCCGTTGTTCCATTGTTGCTCGTTTTACCTTATAAAATTATTATTGTTTCCATTAAAAAAGAGTAGAGTCGTCGGGTCAAGTGTGCGCACTCTGCACTTTAAAGAATCGTCAGGCTTTAATAACAACTAAAGGCTTGTATTTTATTAGACTCTAAGAATTGTCAGAAAGCCGCATGCTTGCCTCGGTAGCATTGTGTATGTAATTTTATTTTTTAAACTCATGCCCATCCCTCTAGCATTATATAATCGTACCATCGATCTAGAAAAATGGGTAATTCGGAAACTTCCTCGTAATTTGATATAGGTCGGTAAGTTTTTTTGAGAAGACTGCTCAAAACAACTGAAGATGAAGACCTCAACCACTGAAAGACACGGGGTTGAGGTTGTCATCATTGGAACTCAACGAATTCTTTTTTTAATTACCTAATTTTATTATTAGTTATAATGACATATTATACATGTACTTAATGAAACAAGAGTCTCAAAAAGTGTTTGTGCAATTTTCGTACCCAAAATCTACCAACGTACATTCGGGAAACAAAAAACAATATATATAGGGCATCCCATACCGATTCGACCTTGGCTTGGCGCGTCACCTCTCCGATTTGACCCGCGATTATTTATGTTATGGTACTATCTCGGAAAGACACTCGAGAATTCGTTCAGTTTTTTCCGGAACGATTTGACTTCACAATATTTTTAATAAACAAAAAATTAACGCCCAAATTTAAAAATTGGAAAAAAATCACAAAAAATCACAAAAATCCTGTGTCACGTATCAAACACTGTGAGCGTTGAAAAAAAAGTGGGCGCGACTTTCGTTTGGCCTACAACGCGCTTTTTGCGAAAAAAAAAAGAAATACGTTCAAACTTTAAATCATGGCACGAAATCACTGTATGAAAATAGTTCATACAGTGATTTCGTTAGTGGAAATAAAATAATGAGGATGCCACGTATGCACGTTTCCATTTTGTTTGATTTTTGTTGTTGTTGTAATTTCTAGGCGAGTTCACAATCCAAAGAATGTATGTCAGGCATTAAGGGGGAGAAAGCGGCCGAAGAAGGAGGGAGAGAGAGTAAAAGAGGAAGAGAGAGAGAGAGAGAGAGAGTAAAGAGTTGGTTCTGGTATTGAAGTGCATACAATAGTCAAGAGAGAATCTCCGACGCTCCGATAAGTTTGCCCCCGGGCACTCGAAATCTTGTGTAAGTTTCTGGGTCGCGATACACCAAGCGAGGCATCGCTTCGAGAAATATATACCCTTCAACCGCACCCTCGTCCCCTCTCAGTCCCGTCTTCTCCGCCAAATGCCGCGGTTGCTTCGTTTTCCCCGTCGAGTTTCTACCGCGTTGGACTACGAGAGTTGGCTTTCTGGTGGAATCTCGTGCTACGCCGGGGCTTTGAGGGACTCTACCTAATTTTATTAGAAGTGCTTTTCCGGGGGTAAACTCCCTCCGCGAGGGGCTTACCCCGGAGCTCTCGATCCAAGCACTGCTAGACGGAACGTTCCGATCCCGGCCTGCTCCCGCAAACTTCACGTATATAGAAGATACGTGGAGATTTTAGGGGTTCGGATGTGCCTCACGAAGTTTCGATGCATTTCGCCCCCCACGGGAGAAATACTTCTCTACAGCCTCGAATCGAGCTAGTTAACAAGCCCGATTGTGCATGTTCCCGTGTGCGCTCTTTTTCGTCAATGCCAGTGTGAGCAAACCACGGTAATCCTGCAAAGCACGGGTTCACTTTTCCACTTTTTGTCCCTAGATTCTGGTTGTTTTAACGTTTGTTATGTATCAACGTAATCCGATGACGGTGGATCTTTTTATTATGCAACGAAAATAATTTTTGTTTACCGTTCGAAATGTCTGGCAGGTTTGAGGTATGAAAGTCACGGTAATGTTTTTTGACGATTCTTATATAGCGATCCAAGACTAATCAGCAAAATACAGTTGCCGATTAATCGTGGAATGTTTACTATATATTTTGGAATATTCTTATTCCAAATACATTACAGCTCAGCTCGAACAATGGAATTCCACGGTTTCGATTTCAACCTAACATTTTACTCAGTAGCGATGTTATGTTGTTTTTTTATCACATACAGACTGATGATACATAAATTTGCATTCGATTTCATAGAGGATTTTTTCTGTTTCAATTAATGATTGTTATATTTATACAAATAAATGATTTTGCTAATCGATACGTCAGTAACAAGAAATAAATGCAAATCTTCGAAGTTTGAAGTTCGCAGATCCACGTTTCAAGTTCTCCGATCGAATCGACAAATAAAAAATCGTTCGGTGAGAAATAATAAAATCTCGTCGCTTTTCAACGATGAAAACTTCAACCCCATCCAAGGAACGTCCTACTCTTTTTAATTATATCGGTATGAAGTCGGAACATTTCGTTTGGAAGCGAGACATTGCCCGAACCAGAGGACCCGAACGGGTGGACGTTTCGCTGCAACAGACCGTGCGCCAATTAATGGGGAACACATGCTCCTTCTGACGCAGTAGTTAGGCCGTGGCGAAGGTTAACCGACGCTCCTAATCGTCCAATAGTGTTCCGTCCGTAAGATTTGCCTTTGGGCTTCTATGCACCACGACTTCGCCCAGCTTAACATGCTAATTCGCTTTATGATGTAACCTCCCCTTATCGTGACTTATCCGGGCCATCCTGCACGCTCACGTAAATGATTCTTGCGTGTGGCGATGAAGTGAGCGATTTGAATGTTACAGCGTAGAAAGCCAAAACTCTGTTCTATTGGATTGGTTGTTCTCTTCGTAGCCAGAATTCAGCTGAGAAAAACACGAACTTCGGAACTTTCTTTGGACTTTCGCGTTGCAAATGTCAATTTCGTTAGATGGATTGGTACACATAGATCGATGGAGTATAAAGTGTTAAAGTATCCAACAGTTTTGCTGATATTTTGAGGGTGTAGATTAATTTTCGATATTTTTTTAAATAAAAAGCTCGTGCGATAAGAATAATCATGATAATATGCTTTCGTCTCTTGCAGATATTTTTGAAAAACATGGATTTTAGTTCAACCAAGAAAATCTTAGGTAATGGTTGCTCGAAGCTTAACGTTTACGAACAGTTATTCCATTTGAATAATACATTTAATTTCAGTATATCATTAAATTGATACCTTTAGCAACATTTTAAACAAAATAGCACAAAGTTTCATAGATTCGAGCTTTTCGTTTGTTCGAAGTTGCATTAGAAATGAAAAATTTGTGAAGTGACATTGTAAAAAATAGGAGCCAACAGCGTTTTATATAAAAATATTTAAGTCATCACTGTACACCGGGCTCTCTCTTTTGCTAGATTAAATTTTATGAACGACAGTCGCGACGCGACGCGTTCCTGTTGAACTTTTCGGGAAGGAGTCACTCGTCGACGTCCGTACGGTCTTGAGGAAAAGATGTTTGATTAGGAAATTAAGCAAGACCGAGATTTGAAACTCGAGCTCGCTGCGAGTACCTGGCAAACATTTACCCAGCGTATTACGTCATCGTTCACGTTGCATATAGCTTGCTTCCCAAAGCTTCCATGCTCAAAGCATATTCGCAAATTGATTATTTTCTTGGCAGCGTGGCCCTGACATCTTGGCACATTAAAATGTCGTAAATGTTCGTTTGTTTCTTCGATCGAGCGAAGATCGAGGTAACGAAGTACCTTGCAGTTCGACTTTGATTCCACGTGGAAACCAACAATGCAATGCAGGTGTACAACGATATATCAACATCTGTTTTTCTCGGCTAACGTGTTGCCACCGTTCTAATTTCGAGATTTATAACAAGCTCCGAGAAGAGCTTGGAAAAAGAAAATCTTGAACGGAACATCGTTCCATACACGAAAATCTGGGTTTCCATCGGGCGATGTTTGCGGTGGCGTGATCTATGATTTTGGATACGGTTGTCCGGGGCAGCTGTCGACAACGCGTGTGTCTCCAATATTAGCGTCGTTTCGCTACTACCCTGACACGATCATCGGTTATTTGCTCTGTTTCATGCAAAAGACACCGAAAAATTCGCTTGCTTTCGCTGGTTGCGATTCCAATAGGAGAAAAATAATTTTTTAAATTATTTAAAAATTTTGTTGCGTCAGATAAGGGGCTACAAAATTCACGGAATTTTTGTTATTACTACTCGGCGATCTACAAATGCAATTATATTAATTCAATGACATTGGAATACAACAAAAATATGTTTTCTGCATTTTTAAAATTTCTTTTTGCGGATTTCAGCCATGAAGATCAATCAAACATTTATTATTATTCTTATTCATCTGCACCCTGAATCTACCCAATATTAATTTAGATAATGATGCAAATAAAGAATTGAAACAAATTTCATTGCATTACAATTATGTAATTTCGATATTCCCGATTTACGTACTTAAATCAATATTTATAGTATTGACATCAATGGATGGGCAGTTTTATGCTACATCAATTTTTAGCCAAATTCGTGCAAGGAAACCGACTAAAAAAAAAACTCAAAAAAAGTGCAGCAGTTTGTCTCGACGATGAGAACCCCGTATTAAGGCGGAAAGAACTATTGAGCGAAATTTAAAAAGTACACTTTGGCAAGCGTCCGGTCTGATTGGGCTTGAAAGTTTTCTGGCACCAAATTAATTTCAGCCGAGGTTTCGACGCTCAAATTTTGTGTTTGCTCAACCGCGACAGCCGTACTCCGTACGTATATTAACAATTAAGGTAATAGCATGGAAACAGCTATCACACTTGCACAAGAATTTGTAAGGGTGAAAAACTTCAATTAAATTATTTAATGAAAAGGTCACGCTCAATAGACGCACATCAAAGCGTCTCAAAATAATTTTGTTGCATATAGAAATGTATTTACTATTTATATTTTCCTGCGTACTATTTCGTCTTTATATAAATGTAAAAACATGAAATTGAACATGTTTATGTTTATTGATGACGCTCGTTTCGAACACATGCAAAACCTAAAAGTCATCAACGTGGCGAATATATAAATGTAAGATTCCTCATATGAAAGCGATGTACTCAAACCCTGCACTTGAAATGATACATTTCTTTGATACAAATTGAAGAGCTTACTGTAACGACCGAAAATCGGAGTTATAAAAAATCATTAAACAGATAAGTAAAAAGAGGGAGTAATTAAGCAGGTTGAAACACAATTTCCAAATTTAATTCTAAATTGCTATATGAACAAAGTCTTGTAACAAATTACACCAAAAAATATTCATAATTAAGGATTATGAAAAACAAAATGACCATTGAATCTGAGTTTGAAAAAAAGGACTCGTTTTTTTAAAAATTGTTATGGTTGAAAATTGACCGTGTTTTTTTGTTTAAATTTTTCGTGAAAAATTTAGAGGCTGATAAACAATATTTCGGTACAATAAGTATTACATAAATTAATTGTACTGAATTTTGAATCAATCCGTTTATTGGATGTCGATAAATCGGATACACCATTTTAAGCAACATAGTTCTGAGAAAAATGCGTTAAAAGTTTTTTTACACAGTTTCGTCGTTGTAATAGCCGAAGGAACCTTCGCACTCGAGCACTAATAACAAATTGCTTAGCCAATCGTTTGTTTTTTTTTTTTTTTCGTTTCCTTCAATCCTTTTTTTTGTATCCTCTATCGCTCTGTGGTCGTTTTCCTCGATTTATTTCCCTTTGGCTGGTGTTCCCCGTCAGATTCATTCGATCTGGTTGCATTCACTCTCTGATCTCGCTGAGGTACCTTGAAACGAAGTGACTACTTCGTCCAGTGGTCCGCAGGTGTCACACCTCTGAGAGCAGTAATCACGTAAGGAGGCAAAAATAGAATTTCGATTTTATCAGGACGAAGCGAGAGAAGATGGAGAGGGAGAAGATGGAGAGGGGTGGGGCAGAGAGGGAGGGATGGACGCCGAGATAAATTGATTGATTGGCTTATCATATGCTTTGACAATATCGTGAGAAGAATAAAATTAAAAGACCGTTACAGGAGGAAGAAACACGGACATTTTTTTCGCATACATCTTTATCAGCGGTTCCAGGCAACGAAAATCACTCTAACGATATTTAAGATGTTTATCAATCATCCGAAATATTCTGAATGTAAGATAAGAAGTGAAACATGTTTAGGCGTTAATTCGGTGTCATTCCTCATTTCCATTTTTTTTTTTTTAATTCGTGGAACAGATTCGAGCCACGAAAATTGGATAAATATTTTGTAAGATTACTTTTAAGATTCTGATCCCCCAAATTTCCAATCGCAGTTTCGGCCACTGAAAATCAGGCGAAAAAACCGTTCGGGGATATTTTTTCGACATTTTTTCGTAGAAATTAAGGGTTTAGGGCTCAAATTAGGGTCTATTTGATCGGAAATTTTATGCTGATTACGAATATCATAAAATTTTTGTCGAAAGCATGAGACGAAGCAAAGAAAAACGTGTTTTAAGGTGTTTTTTTCGATTTTTTCATAGAAATTTTCGGTTTTTGGGGAAATTAATGGTAGATTCGTGTTCAGGGGATCAAATTACATCGTAAAGGACCTATAGAAAAAATATTAAAAATCAAAAATTTTTTTCGATTTTTGGGCAAAATACGTTTTTCACTAAATAATCGATAACTTTTTTCCCTTTGGGATTCGGTACTCCACCCTGTGCTCAATCTCTTCGTTATGATTTTCTCTTCAAATTGCTTTTTTAATCATTAATGTGTGATGGTTTTTCGATTTTTGGCAGAATTTCAAAGTTGGACCATTGATTTTTGCAAATTTTTCCATACATACCCCTTTGCGTTTTTTTTAGCGATTTTTCA
>JAPYZI010000425.1:0-53496 GCA_030523105.1 Ophioninae sp. A BG-2022a
CAGGAAAATGAGGTTGACATTTTTTACACAGGTTATCCACAGTTTTAAAAAGCTTTGTGATTTTTTTTTACGAAAAATATTAATGTATTATCAAGTTATGGTTATTTAAAGACAGTACCAAAACGTGGCTCTGGTGAATACACTCAGCTGAAGTTACAAACGAAAGAAATTAATTTTAGTGCAAAATACTTTCGTATGAGCAGATGGTTTTTGATAAATTTGAAAAATATCAAAATGGCAGGATGGAAAAAAATATTAATTTTCAAACGAAATAAAGAATTAAGTTTCGCGTTCTAATAATGAAACATAAATTTACAATTCATTTTATTAAGAAAAATATATATTCACTAAAAATTACATACATTTTACGTATATATTTTATTAAGTAGAATATGAAAATATTTTAAATTTACATAAATATTTCATTATGTAAATATACATTCACATACGTTAAAAATATATTTTCCATCTAAATGCAAAATTAAAATTTTTTGGTCGAATATTGAAATTTTGAAATTGAAAAATTGAATAGCAACAAATTTTTTACTTCATATTTTTGTAAATAACTTTCAAGTACACGGATACCCAATAAAGCAAAAAAGGGAGAACCATGGAATTTGAGATTTGTATAGAAAAGTAGGAGCGAATAGTATACAGCCAAAGATGGAAGCAGAAAATATTCATTCTTATTGACGTCACTGTCAATCGTGGATATCGAATAGTCCTGAAAACAGTGAGGCCAAACTCCACCAGAATTCTCGTCGGGGTTTGTACGCGACTGAAAAAGCCTCTGGGACCTTCCCTTGGCGTGTTAGGTAGTTTTGCATTTGGCCTACCGCTGAAGAGAAGAGGGTTGAGGTAATACGATCATGGCTACTTGGCATTACAAAATGTACTTTATTTTACTTCCGCGAGTGGCTGCCATTTCTTATCGTTGTATCAGGGAGTTCAATTTGGCTCTCCCCACATTCGAATACACTTTGCGTCCATTCCCGAGGGGTAGACAGACTTGGCTCTTTCTTTCTGTGGATCGAAGAAAAGTGGGGTACGAGAAAGACGATACCATGGATGGAGATTGAAAAGCGCAATCAAAGAAAATATCCAATGTACGTAGGAATCATCAGATAATTGTTAAATCGCAAGGGCATATCATGAAACGTTTACAATTGGATAGTATAGATAAAAGATTCTATTTTCTAGCCTAATCAAAGCTGATCTTGACTGGGTGAGTGAAAACTCTCTTTTCGGGATAATAATGAACTGATTTGTTCAGAGACCACCTTGGTCCATCATTCGACCAACAATTGGATTCCAGACAGAAAGAATTCGGGTTGTTTGGAAGTGATCCAGTCTTCTTGGTAGCAAACGGACGAACTAGTTTATTCAATGGCTCATTAGAAGAGACCAGGTTGGTCCAGTTTTCGTCTGTTGGATTTCAGATAGGAAGAATTCCGGTTGTTTGGATAGAGACTGTTGAATGATGACTATGTGTCTTCTATTGATTCCAAGATCATCAAGCACTTAAAAAGCCTACCAATCCTGGATGTCCAATCAACGGGTCGTTGATATCTACCTGCGCGCACTTATTTGGTACTTTCCCTGTGTCACGTGCCCACCTGAGCAACCCCTCTCGTTTACCCCACGTTACTCCTCATTCCTCTTCGTCATCGTCGTCCTTGTGGCCTCAGGGAATGGAATTCCGCGGTTAATAGACTAGACTAAGTGATCGCGAGGGGTCGTGGTGGCAAAGTCGACTGGCAAGAAACGCAGAAGGAACCGCGAGGGTAAGTACCCTGTCGGAAGCTCCGGAGTTGGATGGAACGAGGATGAGAGAGTGAATAAGGGAGAGAGAGGAAAAGAAACGATGAAGAAAGACGCCAATAAAATTTAGAGGGCGCCTCTCTTGGGAACAAAAAAGCTATGGGTAATTTACTCAATTTCATAGCTCAAAAGCCCTGGAGCTTTAGCTTCTAGGGTCTTCAGTATTTATTATCTAATAATCCACTCCCGATCAAGAAATCCTGACTTTTTCCCTCATTCCGATGATTTTTTTTGCTCTTTTTATTCCAGCGAGTATTAACTCTGAGAAATTGTGTTTGAACTCGTTTAGGATCGTTTGCGTTTGGTTGCCTTTTGGCGTAACGACGAGTCTTTGTTCTACAGTTCTTATAGTACTTCCAGTTGTAACTAAACAATTGAAAACACGTTCCGCGATGAAAAAGCTATTGTTGACGAGTAATCCAGTACAGTTTTGCTTTTACGTAGCCGCAGAAACATCTTCCGTTCAGCAGATTTCTTCAGGCTCCGCTTTACGCGAAAATATTTCTTCCGACGTTTTGACGGGTAGCCCTTAAGACCCCTTAAATTAAATGTACGTTTACGAAAAAAATGGTCAATATACTTCAATATCCATACTTTCGTTTAAAAAAAAGTTGGATGAAATCGAACGAATAGTTTCCGAAATAATAATTCTTAAAATTCACCAATTTTTTTTCCCACAAACTGGATATCATAGGACCCCAATACCTCATAGATATTCACCTTCGAATATACTCCCACACTCGTAACGGCGTATCACGACTTTCCGTTCGTGCAAATGCCAATTTCACGAATGATACTATCAAAACGAATATAACATTCCATCCAAATGGAAAATTACATTTTCGAGAGCCGAACAATGAGACCATAAAATTCGCGAGTAGATATCGCCTACCGCGCGGATTTTGCCTCCCGATACGAACAGTTTTCACAGACCGTCCAATTGTTTTCTCCCCCTTTCTACTCCCGAAATAATGAACGCGGGCAATGAGTCGGTCAACCATACTGCAAAATCACACCGTACCAACCCTAATGTGGGATCCCTACTTTCGACGTAATTCCGACAATCTACGATTCATTCGAAATTTCTCGATGGCAGGTGTAAGGAACTCCGTTTGGTTGGGCTTGTCTGCACTTTGCGTGCAAACCAGTCGTTTATTCGACCTTATAGATCCCTTTTTCTACAATGCCATAAAACGGATGCAACCATGGTGAACTCGTTTTCCTCCCTTCTTTTCTTTTCCTATTTCTCACCCCCTTCCCAATACGCCAGGACTTTTTCTCATGGAAAAGAGAAGGGGTTGGAACGGAAACTCCTTTGACTCAACGTTTTTTTTATGACCATTACTCCCGGGAATTTCCACGGGCATTGAGCTTTTTGCGATCGGAACATAAAACGCGAACTCGCGCCCGGAGGTGGGTTCATGATGACAGAATCACACGCGAGTTCGACGAATGCGAAATGCCCGGACAATAGTGGGAGCTCCAACGAGATAAAAAAAAAAGTATATATCAGTTGCACGGAAAAAGGGGTAATAAAAGAAATATTAAAGACCTGCATTTACCGGGTGAGACAAAGTTTCCTTTCTTTTCTTTTATTGTTTATAAATATTTTACAAACAAATAAAACGCGTGTACATAGATATATCAATACCGTTAATAAATTCGAAGAAATAAAATGTAGTAAGTGAATTAAAAATTCACTTAATAATTTTTTAATTTAAATAATCAACGATAATAAATCGCGAAAAAATGAATTCCCCCGTTTATAAATGGATTTGAATCGGTGGTCAATAAACATAAATCGTTCTTCACCCCTCAAATATCAATTGTAAATATCTCGAAATTTCGTTTTCAATTTTGAAAAAAAAGCCAAACTTCCTCCCCTCCTGCTGCAACCCCCGATATTGTAAATTTCACCGCTTCCACCTTCCTCCCCAATTATCGATGGCATCAACGCCTCCAACCCCTAAGAACCGTTGTCGAAAACGTTCGGATCACCCGATATATACGAAAGTATAAACAATCCAGCAAGTGAATAACGCTTCATTTTTGCACTGTGAAATCATACACACATTGAATCTCGCATTGCAGTGCACGCATACACGCATAAGAGTGAACGGGGCCGGCGGGGGGGCTGTGGTGCGTGCGTTATTGCACCTCCGCGCGATGAGGGAACTAGTCATGCGAGAGAGATTATCCTCGTAAATTGCGATAGCGTATCCTGGTACCCAGGACGAAGAGGAGACGAGGGTCGAAATGGGGTGACATTGGGTGGGGGTCGGGGATGGAATATTATCAGGAGAAGAGATAGTCGGCGTGGCACGAGACCCCTAGCGCGATTGGGGGATGATCACGCGTAGATTCGAGGGAAAGAGAGGAGGCAAGGACACTCGGGTAAACCCGTCGTCAACCCTATGAGGAAATATAAGCTCCCGACCGATAACGCTTCCGTCGGAAATGATTTCCAAGGTCGTGACTGTAGCTTTGATGAAAGGGACCACAGGAAGAAGGGGGAAACCTTATGGGAACGAGGAAAGTACCTCCGAACCCTTTTCACCCTGATAAACGCCGTCTTCGGTCTATGAGGTGGCGCCGATTGCGCGGGCACGATCTATGTATGAGATTTTACGCATCCGGCCCGAAGATAGCGTACTTATCGGTTATGCTCGGAAACCCGTCGCCAATCGCGTTTTTCCAAACCCCCCGCCTCTCTTTCGCCACACTGGGAAGGAGGGGGTAAAA
Source organism: Ophioninae sp. A BG-2022a (assembly GCA_030523105.1). NCBI lineage: Eukaryota > Metazoa > Arthropoda > Insecta > Hymenoptera > Ichneumonidae > Ophioninae sp. A BG-2022a. The sequence continues at coordinate 4,564 of JAPYZI010000425.1, forward strand.
ATCCGTTTAGCCAAAGGCCGAAGACGTATTCTCGTTCTCTCGGTGATGGATTTGTGTGCGTGTGTGGTTTTGTACGTATAGCGATAGCTATTTAAAAAAAAAAACATTTTTAGATTACTTAGTTTACACGCGTGTAAAGCGTATTTTATACGCGTGTCGAGGCACGTTTATGGGCAAGAATGTATGTGGAAGTGTTTTCAAGAAGGCTGCTTGACGACGAGACGTATTTGTGGTCGTGTTTGGGGAGGTTCTTTTGGGAGGATTGCGGTTTAGATATACTCGGGGAAAGGGGTTGATTTTGTCGGGATATTTTTGGGTTGGTACGTTTAGGGAATGTGGTTGTAGGGTTATGATGTAACGGTATACTTGGAGTCATATATTTTGCCTGAAATTTTGGTAAATTATTTTTTGTAGGGATATTATTGTCAAGGTATTTTTTAAAAATGTTTTTTTGGTTAGGTTGTTTTAGGAAAGGATTTTTGTAAATATATTACTGTAAAATAAATTATTAAAATGATTTTGGACTGTTTCAAAAATAGGATTATCAAAGAATTTTGTTTTAAAGTATTATTATCAAAGTTTTTTTTGCAAAAGAACAATTATCAAAGGATTTTTTTATAAAACTATATTTGTCAAAGTATTTTTTGTAAAACTAGATTTGTCAAAGTATTTTTTTGTAAAACTACATTTATCGAAGTATTTTTATCAAAGTGTTGTTGTAAAGATGATTGTACTGAAATATTTTCGTAAAAGTATTTATATTAATCTTTTCTTTAACAGTCTTTTTTTTCGAACATTTTTTTAAGTTCTTTTATTGCAGTACTTTTATAAAATATAATTATTTAATTTATTAATTGATTTTACTTGCTATATCAAGAACATAAATGATTTCATTGATTCGTTGAAAATTTATTTTCATTTTATTTCAACAACGCGCTAATTTGATTGAATCGTGATTGTCAGGATTTTCTGGGGATGGGCTTATCTTGTATGAGCCTGTAGACGAATGGATGGACAACGATTTTCTGCCATCCTGAATATTATTGCCCGAACGACGGTACACAGGATTTTGGGTGTATAACGTATAGTTTATAGAAAGCCAAGGTAGGAGAGACCTCAGTGAGTCTTGAAATATGAGCATGCGGTAGTCGGACGATTAGGTTATTAGCGACGATTTACAGCCATCCCGGTTTCGGTTTACCGATCGGCCAATTCGTCATCGATGACTCGTGAAACGCCAAACGTGGCGAATTTCAATATACGGAACGTACGGAATCCCATGGGTGACTCTCGTACCTAATGCATTATATAATATGTACAGGATGATCCACAATTACCAAAACGCCCTTTGGGCTCATATAGAGTTGTCTTGGCGACGAAATCCTTTTTTCCATTCTAGTAAATTCGTTTTATTAACTTTTGGATAATAAACAAAAGTTATATTAATTAGTAAGTTATTAATTTATAAAAAAAATAACAGCTTAATTAATTCAATTGTACAATGTTATTTAAATGTTTTATTCGATTAAATAATATAAATATGATAAATTTATGAAAAATTATATGCATTTTTTATTTTGGCTAAATTTAAATTGAATTAAGGAAGTGTTATGTTAAAATCTTTACATTGAGAATGTTTCATTTAATCGATAAATATTAACATAGAAAGAAAATATTTAATCGTAATAGTAATTAACACAAAACAAATTTGGATTATTTCGCAACCAAAAAAATGTTAATTCGATGACTTTGGAAATCGTGTATTTATTTGAACAGGATATTTTTTAAAAATTGTTTTACTCGCGGTTTCACATTCTGCATGTTGGCGAAGGGAAATTTATTAGTTGTGAATCATCCTGTAAACGATATTCCGTTACATGACGCCCCACAGTCTCCATTGTCAGGGACATCGAAAATTCCGTGCCGATGACACTAATAGGATTTCCCTAGGGAACTCACGAGTTTCCATTGCGAACGAGTAACCAAAAAAAATCTCGCAATTTCTTTTATCACCGTGATCTAATTAGGAATAATCACAGAAGTATAATTATTGATTTAAAAAAACCATGGCTTTTAAAAAAGTGTTTAGTTATTCGCTAAAAATACTTGATTGAAGACAATTACCATAAGAATAAATACTGAAGAATAATTATTAATAAATAAAAACTATAACTTTTAAGAAATAATTTGATAATTCGCCATGAATACTTAATTGAAGATAAAACACGTTTGGATGCACAAGAAATTAATAATCTCCTCAATTATTTTTTTAATGACATCTAAAATAATTTTAAAAGGTTTGAGATTCTATTTTTAACGAGGATTGAAATTATTCCCTACGAGAAATCACTTTCGAATGTTCCTTCCATTAACCTTAATGGTCTTAAAATCTCTGGTGGATGGTCTTTCCAGAAAATCCATGCGCCAGCAAAATTGCGAGTGAAACGTCACCCTTTCCTTCTTTCCGGCTCCTGAAGCAGCCATAAAATACGTAAGTCAGACGCCCAAGCAGAGGAAAAAAAAATACATAAAAACTCGTGTTATCGGAAAAAAAATAAATGAACAAAAAAAAATCGATCTCCCCGTATACACTTGCATATTTTACGACGGCCGATTATCCGGGATTCCGGAAAGTTGGTTCCGCAGTCGAAGCTCCGAGAGTGAGGAGTTGCCGGACGAAAAAAAAAAAAAACAAAAAAAGAAGGAAAGGAGTTCCTTTCCTCCTTTCGCAAAGTTCGTGCCTCCACCCCCCTCCCTTCCTTCCTCTTCGCTAATGTTACTCATCACTCGCGTTAAGGGGTGGTTTTTCAGAAGGGAAGGGATAAAACACGTTTTGTATCTTTCATGATTGTAAAACGAGGTGGAATGAAAAAAACGAAAAAAAGGAAGGAGAGGGTCAAGGTTTGCGGGGGTTCACGATGAAGAGTGGCGAGTGAGTGGTAATGCATAATATGGTGCATAAAAAAATTACAGCTTAAGAGCATGACGAACATTACCACGTGACACACGAGTGCGAGAGAGATAGCCGAAAAGTTTCAAACCGCGATTTCTGACGAACGAAACGTTTTCATAAAAAATGGCGACCGGGGGTTCCTCGGTGCCATCGTCCTGAATGCACACAACAAATTTCGGACCGATTAGTTCAGCCGTTCCAGAGAATAGTGGTTTCAAAATTTCGAAGTGGACGGAGGCGTGTTCACAGTTTCTCGTCGCGATTTCTCAAGGATTAAACATTTTTATCAAAAATGGCAAGCACGGGGCCCTCGGTGCCATCATCTTGAATGCGCGCGACAAATTTCATACCAATTGGTTCAGCCGGTTGAGAGAATAGTGATTTATAAATTTCGAAGTGGACGGTGATATTTTCATGCCGGTCTTAAAAAATTTAAAAAAAATAGAAAATGGGTCGAAGAGACGTAGATAAAAGCGTGGAAAAAAGTGTAACGATCCAGGAACGAAGGTAGATATGGTATACGTGAACACGTGTCTACTTTTGGCCACGCCTAGCAGGGCACTTAGCATCGTAGATTAGAGCGTTCGTGCGTTAAGCATGATGCATTATGCACGGGACATCTCTACCTCCACCGTCTTCAATTCTGCACCACCGACTATACAGTTATACTTAATCCCTTGGATTAAATGTATCCGTCTTGCTCCAACGGGCAACAGTCTTAATGGATCAGTGATCCCAGGAGTATTAACCGCGACAACAATATGTCGATCCCTCGGTCTAATCGTTCATCAAACTACGTACGAATTAAGGAAAAATAGGAGGATTAAAGTTTTATTAAATTATGAGGTGATTCTAATGGAAGTTTAATTATATTAATTAGCTGATTGTAGCAGAGGTGTAATCAAATTAATACGTTTATTTTAATGAAGGTTTTATTCAATTAATTAGTTTATTGGAATGAGGTTTTAATTTAACTGATTAATTGATAGCAGTGGTGCTTTAATTAAATTAATCAGTTAATTAATCAAAAATTATCTTTAATTATAAATACATTCATTTGTATATAGGGAAGGTGAAATGAGTAGCAGAGGCGGAGTAGTGAAAAGAGGGGGTTGAGTTTCCTAAAAAGAGAAGCACCCTGTATATATATATATGTTGGTAACAACAAGAAAGTTTGATTTTTAAAAATTGAAATATTGATAAATATAAATTTGATTTAAAAAAACATTAAACTTGTTTGACTCGCACATATAATTTTATTTATATCCTTAGCGTAGTCGTCTTTCTTCGAGTTACCCTTCGCTCTGCTTTCGCTCTGCTTTCGATCACCTCCGTTGAATTTTACCCTGTCGCCATAAATTATCATCCCGGAACTTTACAAGGTAAAATCTTCCGGACTGGTCCGTGGGTCGCGGAACTTTCTTTTTATTTTTCCGGAGCGCCTTAATTCCGCTTTTTTTACGCCCTCGAAGTGGAAAGACAAACCGACAAGGGTCGTTATTATAAAACCTTGAAGTATAATAATGAACACGAGGGGATGAAAAAATGAAAGGAGAGGGCGATCTCGCGAAGTGCGAGAAGTGGAAAGACGAAGCGGAGAAAGAAAGTTTGCGGAGGTCTGGAAAGTGCTGAGATGGAGAGACACGAAAGAGGGATATGCGTGTATAAGTTAGTAGGCGGTTGAGTATGAAACCGCCCAGTTGCGATAGATGGTGTTAAGTACACTTATTTACTCTAATTAAAAGTTGGCAATAGGCGGAACAATGGTGGGGAGTAGTACTAGTGAAACGCCACAGGTTACATTTGTGAAACGACCCAATATCATCAGCTTCGCTGGAGGCACTGTAGGCCGAACGCCCTTCATCTAGTGTAACGTGCAAGGAGTGCTTACGCCGCTTCCAAAGTCGTAGTTTCTCTATGGATAACAAAGAGCGCGGAAGACGACCCAAAAGAGGACTGTCGTGAACGACGAGCCGCTGAAACCGTCGGAAATCATAATTGGGGATCGTTATCGACTGCGACTGATGGGTTTGAAGCGAGCTCTGCACGAGAAGATGTCCGGAATGGGAGAATCCTCGTGACAAGTATACACCGCGACAACGCCAGGCCGCTTGTTGATCAACCGGTTAACAAGTACTTGGAAGGAGCCAACTGGGAAATCCTACACCAGCCGTCATATTCCCTAGACGTCGCTCCCTCCGATTGCCATTTGTTCCGGTCGATGTGGTCAGCGCTTATGACTCGGTGCTTCACCTAGTACGAAGGCGGTCAAAGAATGGCTGGACGACTGGAACGCTTCCGAACAATCCGAATTCTTCCTGGCTGGAATCCAATCGTTGGTCGAAAAACGGACCGAGCTGGTCTCTTCCAATGGACAAAACATTGAATCAATCAGTTGGTCCATTTGCTACGAATGGCTACAGGACTGGATCACCTCCGAACAACCCGAATTCTTCATTTCTGGATTCCAATCATTGGTCAAAAAATGGACCAAACTGGTCTCTCCCCAATGGGTAATACATTGAATAATCCAGTTTATCCTATTTACTACCGAATTCACCGTCTTTTGCCTCAACTCGAAAATGGACGGTTTCATACGCAACCACCTATAATACATCTGTCGACATTTTTTCTCATTTCGCATCATTCCGCGTGTACTTTTCAATTGACCCGATAAGACCCAAGTAAAAAACAAATGGAGCTTTTCACATCAACGTAGAAACTCTTTCGCGACTCCAGTTATATATGTATTCAAACTCGAGTTTATATACACGTGTATATACGTATACAAACTTGGAGTAATTCATCATGTCGTTGGAGTGCCTAATTGAGATGAATAAGCATTCAGGATGGCGTGAATTGGCTGTTTCACAGACGGTACAATTTCCTATTTAAATATGCGTCCCAGCATTACTATATACAAACGCTCATGCTAAAACTTCTTCTTTATTTGTGTCCACGAAGGAGACTTTTGTGAGAAAGGTTAAGATAATAATTACGATGTATCATTCTCGCTTGGCTGACGAAAAATGAGGCACGGATTGATTTAACGTTAAATTAAAATTAATTAATATAACTGTTCTGATAAGTCACTGAATACGTAAGTCTGGACGGAATAGACACTTTAGTTCCACGATGTTCGTTTTTCATTTTTTCTTTATACATTTCACTGAATTAGCCATTACGGATTCATCCAATTGCCATTTTATAAATGTTTATGTTTTTACTTTTTTTTCAAAAGCGTTCTTTAATAACTTAGTTTCGTATTTTTGTTCAAAGTTTTTCAGAATGACTTTGCATTATTATTATTATTGTTATTATTATTAAGCATTTGAATAATAATCACATACGGTTATAATTAAGTACTGCTTGTTTTGCATTTTTGAAATAATGATATTGTTTTAATAATAGTTGAATCCTTGAAATAATAAAAACATTATGTTTATAATCATATAAACAATATTAATTACTATTCAAACAATTAATATGGCTTATATTATTATAAAGAATATTTTAGTCTGTATTTTTAAGTTTCAATCACAATTTAAACAATATTTTTATTTAAAAAATGCATAAGCCCACATTTATACATGTTCATTTTTTTATCAATTACCGTAATTAACCACTCAGGATTCTCCGCTAGCTTAAATTTCACAGACTTTGTGCGATCTTGACGATTCGCCCGGATGGATTCGGTAGTTCTCGAGTTACGAGCGAGCAAACATGGAGACGGTTTTATCGTATGTTTATACACGAGGAAAGGTGAGAAAGACAGGAAGCCGGAGAGAACGCTAGGATTAAAGTTGGCCCAGAAGGAAGAGAGAATACTCGAGACGGTAAATGGCCCTAAGTTTGGACCTAGCATCCCTCCCCCCTCGCCCCTTTCGCCCAACCAAGCAGGAACGTCGTTTTAATCATAAGTCCCTTAATCTCTTAATTGTGTTTTGTAAACAAGACCGCGGCCTTATCTATAATTGCGTTACCTAAAACCGCTCTTCCAACAACCCTCGCCCCTCCCCACCCCCGCTGCTCGCACTTTACGTCATCCCCCACCTTCTCTCTCTTCCTATTTTGTTTCATCGTCATTCTTCACTTCCCCCCCTTCCCCTCTCTTCCCTGTGGCTGGTCCTATGATGATATCAAGTTTTGAGGCATGTATGCGAATAATTATATTGGCCAATTACCATAAACCCAAACACGGATCGGACGTACGCGATTCGCGGTGATCATGAACCGAATGCAAACGCGTTTCACCCTTGTGTGTAGTTTCGGTTTACGTGATAAAAAATATTCGATATTTCGGGGGTGGGAGACATCAAACGTCCGAAGGAGCGGGGGGGGGGGGCGGAGAGTATTTCTAATCGGTTCGTTCAATATTTCGAAATTGACGGTTTTTTTTATTGGAGTTGATGTTTTATCGTCGGACAACTGAAATCGAAATATTTGGTTGATCGAAGATTTTCAGTTTTTAAATGTTTTTTTTTTCTTTTTTAACGTTGTCTCGTGTGGATTTTGCGATTTTGGAAGGAAATGATTTTTGAGGGTACGTAGAAGGCGACTTGCCCAACAGTTGGCTCTGATGGAGTTTGAAATTTCGTAGGTTTTACAATTTTGCGAATTTTTGAAAGATTTATAATTTTTTTTTTTTGACATTGGGGGTGGGGAGATTTGCTACGGGATTTTGAGAATATTGAACGATTTTTTATAGCGAACTCAGATTGGCTTGAGGGTTAAATATATATTGAAGTTTGGTGCTGGAAGTTTATTATTTTTTCATACTTAATTACATTGTGGAATTCTCGTAATTATTAAGCTCATAAATGAGTTTTTTTTCAAATATGGCTACGTTTTTTTTTGTGGATGTTGAATTACATTTGAGTATTAATAGAGAAGTAATTATTTAAAAGAATTAATCCAATAAAGACACAATAGTGTTTTTTTCGAACTTTTTTTCTGTCAAGTAATTTTGGAAAATCGTGTTAAGATTCACATCGTCGTTGGACGGAACACCCTATACACCGCATATTAATTTACACAAAAAAATTCAATGGGTAAAAAAATAACGCTTTCGCACAGGTCCCTTTTTATTCACGAATTTTTCCGGGAATTTCCATCAGCGGACGGAAGTATTCATACTTGACGTGACCTGCCGATTAAAATAATCTGCAAAATTGTTATTCCTCTTTTACGAGTCGTTTAAAAAATAGCGAAGCGTTCAAATAGTTTTTATCGTCCCGAGCTTACCTGTCGCCCCTGCCTGCTTCGCCAAACAATAAATATACGCGGATAGATGAGCCGGCTCGTACCTCTGTGCGTGTCTGTATAAAATTGGTTGCAATTTCCCTCGCTGAATTTATAACATTTTCGAGAAGGGGCACTAAAAAATGGTTTCAACCATATGAAATAAAAAAATCGCGCCGGGACGGCCAGAGGGGGAATAAATGCAGGAGATGAACGATCGACCAAAGTAAGAGAGGGAAAGAGAAAGAAATGGGGAGAGAGAGAGAGAAGGAGAGAGAGAGAGAGAGAGAGAGAGAAAGAGGAAGAAAGATTGATTGATTGAAAAATATATTCATGCCTTAGTTCAATTAACACTTTTAAGCAACAATACGAAATTTTAAATACGCGATGGTAAAAATTCCCGGCTCCAAAACTTAATTATAAAACCCAATGCAAAAGTATGAAGCTAAAAAATAATATTATAATATAAACTATAATAATGTACCAAGCAACAGAAATTATATAGAGAAAGTAGGGCAAAAAATAACAAAATGGCGAGTGATACTAAACAGAATTAAAAATATAAATAAAAACAAAAAGAAATAAATAAAAATAAATTTAAAATAAATTAGAGGGAGAGAGAAAGAAGGGACGAAAGCAATAGAGAGAGATCCACTTTATTTAAACGAGAATACTGAGGTTCGTTCGTGGCATTGTTGGTTTTCTCTTCTAACACGATGAGTTTCTCCTTTGCTCTCTCCCTCTCTCCTTTTTTCTCTATTTCCCTCTCTCTTTCTTACTCATATTTCCAGCTGGAGCCTCGAGATGAGGCCCGAGTGACAAATTACCGGAGTTTATCCATGGACTCTCGCCCTCTTTCTCTCCCACCCTTTTTCCTCTTCAGTTTATTTGCTCAGCGAGCATCCGCGAGAATGCATGGCGGCGCCTCCCCGTCATAAGATCTCATAGCCTCCCTTCCACTCGTTTCAACTGCCAACGTCTCTGAGAAATCTAAACTGGAGAAAGATCGACGAAGAGAGAGAGAAAGAGAGAGGGCGAGAGAGAAAGAGAATTCGCGAAGTTGTTCAGAACTCCGTGCGAGTATCGTACCGATGCCCAATATGAAGCGTGACGCTGGGTGAACAATGGTGCAGCAGTTGCCCACGCGCGATTACTTTTTCGAGTGCAGTCTGTCTGTCCGGCAAGAGCGTGTACGGTAAAGCTCGAAAAATATTGACGACATTTCATTGAAAAAAAATAGAGACATACTGAATGATATAATATATGACGCTTTTCAAATAATAATAGATTCAGTTGATTTCACTATTAATAATCGCCTGAAATATCGGACGCCATACTTTCCACTAATTTCATGGGACAATCTGGATCAGTCTGTCAGTCTATCAGTCTATTCGTTGTTTAAATGCAACGAAAACATATTTTTTTTTTTTTTCGAATTCCAAACATTTAAAAATTTTCTATTATTTTTAGCTACGAAATTGTTCCACCCTTTTTTTAAATATCCTTACCAAACGATCCACCATTTAAATATGCAAATCATAAGATCGATGGACAGAACGATAAAAAACAAACAACATGTCTTTGTATTGAAAATAGAAACAATAAATAATAAATAATGAAATAATAATACAATGAAATAACAACAATATAATATAAACAGTAATTAAAGACGATAAAAAATAAACAAAAATTTCCAATAACCCAAAATTAAAGCCCATCTGGATTACCTAGACTTACCTAGACTTCAAACGTCAATGACTCGTTGCAAATAAAAATCATCAACGACACATCCTAAGAAAACTCTAGCAGTTGTGAAAGACCCTGTACACGTATTAACGTACGAAGCTTATCGCAACTTTATTCTTCTCAAACGATTACGTCGCCACACTCGATTTCATCCTACATTCGATATCTATGACGTTGCTGGAAAAGGGAGTCGGGAGGGGGATTGCTGGTGACGATACTTCAGGAAAAGTCGTTTATTCCAAGCAACGTACACAAGGCATCACCGATCTCGACTCACCGAATCAAATATTTCTGACTGACTAGTTCCTCGAGACTTCTCGAAGAGAATACTTTTCGTCGTTGTTTTTTGTTGTCAGCAATTGTTTTTTTCCGACAAGCTTGGACTGCATCCAATGCACAGGAGGATTATTGTTTCAGAAAATGCAGTAAGTATTAATTGGAGCTTGGCATTCCCACGATTATTTTTTTTCATTTTCACTGATTTAAAAAAAAAAGAAAAAAAATACGGATGTTTATCTGCTCAACGCTTGGTAAAATGAATGTGGAGCAATTATTCGATTGAATTTTTTGTTTTCACTCGGAAATAATCCGATCAGGTTCTATTATGAGTCGAGGCAAAGTTTGCCTTCCGTGTACACCTTTCAACTTTTAATCCGCAGTCAATTGCACGGGGTCAATGAAAACAATTAAAAACGACGTTTCTCCCCCTTCCTCTTCCCACTCCCTCCCTAGATTTTAAGCTTCTTCATTCCAATATTTCTTCCGCATTGTACTTCCTTCCTCTCGTTTGTTGCGCAGTGCATTTTTTTGTTCTTTTTTCTTTTTTATTCTTCCCCCCTCTTCCACCCCTCTCTTTCTTGCCTCGATTCCAACCGGCTTCGATATCGAGTCCGAGGTTGTTCCCCTAACGAGTTGGCAACGTTATCGGTCGATAGACAAGGTAGCGGCGTGTCCACCCAGCCATTAACACCGATACGGACGTCTACCTCAACTTGCAAACTTTTATTTTGTGCCTTCACCAATTCCCTTCACCCCTGACCTCCCCTGGTGACCATTTCTCACTCTGGCTCTTGAGGACTCGATGGATCCCGAATGTACTGTGAAATAGAATTTTTATCCGGATGATAAGAGTATTTGAGGTTATGTTGAAAAAAAAATAAAATAAAAGATCGTTGCGAAAGAAAATTCCAGTTTTCTCACAAATTTGTTGAGCTACTTGAATTACAGAATTAACCTTAATTAAGATAATTATAGCCGATTTATTAGTCAACAGTATATCATATATATGGATGAATGAGGAACGAGATGAAAAATAAGAAAACAATTGATAAGAACGATAAGAGGAGAAATCATGCCACGGATTACCTTGAATTGGAGAATCTAATAGCGAATCGGAGCCAATAATAAGGTCATTTGACAGTTGAACAATTTTTTAAAAAATTTTTGACGATAGTTGATTGCGCGATAAGTTATCGTTCAACCAGAGGATATGCGAGTCACGTAGAGGTTCGCGAAGCTTGTATCAGGGCGATGCAAACAATCTGGTAACGGAGCGCGACCGCTGGTCTAACGATGCCTGATTGATACGATGTAATATTGAATCTACGAGTATGTCGTGTACGTATAGACATACATTAGCGGCAATGTGCAGTGCAAGCAACATTCAGGCACGTACGTAGGATACGTTTGGACGTTGTGAGTGCCCACGCATTTCGTGGTTCGTATTAACACCCCATGCCATTCCTGTGCAATCAATTAGGTGTTCAGTTACACAGATTGCGGTACCGCAGTGCCTCGGTTGCTATTCTCAACACGCGAAACGGGAACAAACCTGCAATTTTACCTTCCACCGATTACGAGGAAAAAGAAATTGGACCACTGGAAGTACTGGACTATTGCTTAAAACTTGTTTTGGCCTCGTAAGACCAACAGAAAAAACTCCGCAATCAATTGATTAAAAAGCAACAGCTTCTTGGTTGCGAAGTATTTTCAACTATTTTTGGGACGTTCTGAGATTGCATCGGAAGCGTTTAAATTCATATCCAATTGAACAAGTTGGATATCCAGTCGAGCCGGATTTGGCCGTCCAATTGAATAAATTTAATATCCTTTTGGGCCTGGATTTAAGTGTCCAATTGGACAAATTGGATATTCAATTGATCTTGGATTTGGATACCAAATATTGCTAGGAAATTTGATTCCAAGGCCAATTAGATATTCTATAACAACTTCCACCCAAATGGGTTTGCGCATCGTCAAAATATGGCCCTACATCTTTGTTCAAGTTGGATGTTTTAATGAGAGCGTCAAACTGTGCATCCGCACAATGAAAAAAAGAAGGAGCAACGAAACAAACTTCGATTGCCACCAGGATGGATCATGATCAGTAGGAAGATCGGGATCACAGGCAATCTCTATACCACATCGATACCCCAAATCCATCAAAGGCTACAAAGGAAGTCCCCCGGACTGAAAACCAGCTCGAAAGGTGGTACGACCGCAACAGGGTTCCGTATCAACGATTAGTCGAAACTAGATCGGAAAGTGTAGCCCAATGAAGCCAAAATGGATCGAATGACAAAGAGCATAGTACAGCTCGGTGTTCCCACAGCGGGAGTATTATTCCCGAAGCTAAAGCTCGCGGGTTTCAAGCCCTCTGACTTCCGGTGACCGGAAGTAGGAAGGCATCTTTCCTTGGAGGATTGCGGATCGGTGTTACAGCCTGAGCGATTAGAAGGGATCACCGCAGCGGCGCAGCACCGTAGCCTTGCACACGTAAACGCAATTGTGTATACGAGGAGTTAAAATGGCCGCCGGAAGTTGGCTGTACGCCAGATAGGGCGCAATATTGTGTTGGTCGAAAGAGACCACGGGGTTGACTAGGCAAGCGGCATACATCGACTTCAGGATCTTCTACAACGTACACCCAGGTACCCGAATCGTGCATACTCAGAGCTACCACTCTTCGGCCCAATTGCCCGTGCGGTATTTTCCTAGGTGTACGTGTTCGGCTCGTTGCAGTGCTTGCAAGAATGCGAGCCCACGAATACGTTTACGAGTTCTGGTGAACAATGGGATTGGGGATCCCCCTACGACCAGGAGGTCCTGGCGATGAAAGGGACTACAAAGCCGAGTGGAACGAGAATCGCACAACCCTCTCCTCCCTTTGCCGCTTTCGCGTTACTGTCTTACTTACGAAAGCAACATTTACTCCTCCACCGGCAACCGAGCTTGAGCTTCGACGAGGCAGGGTTGGAGACACGTAGATAAGCGTACAGGGTGAGTCGTGAGAAACAAGATTCAACAGCCACGTTGGATTTCTTTATGTTGAGGCTGTGCTGTACTTTTTTCCGGAATTTCGAGTTGAATTATGGATTCATGTTCGAATAGTGGTCTTCAGTTGGTCGGGCAAATTATTTTTGGATATATTACGACGACGCATCAGTTTTTTTGGGAATTTGTAGATGAATTACCAGTTTATTTTCAATACATGGTCACCAGCTGGTCGTTCACAGTACTTTTCAACATATCGAGACCATCCATCAGTTTTTGGAGAATTTCTAGTTAAATTATAATTGTACTTTTGACGAATGGTCAACAGTTGGTCGTTCAAAGTGGTTTTGGAAATGTTACGAACATACATAATTTTTTCGGAAATTCTAAGTAAATTACGAATCTATTTTTTTTTAAATCATTACCAGTCGGTAATTCAAAGTATTTTCCAAAAATAATTGAAAAGCCAACTCCAAATCCATGATATTTGGGTGTACTGTTTTTTCCGAGTCACCCTGTACATAAATCTGGATGCGTGTGTAATCTTGATTTACCGTTGGAGACTGGAGGGTGGAACGATGTCCCTGGTGTCTTGCTGAGAGATCCAAGTTCCATTGCGTTTCTCGAGCCCTCATATTCCTCAGTCCCTTCTCGAGCGACCGAGTACCTCTTGATGGACGGTTCGCCTGAAATCGCTTGTACGAAACTTGTCGATCGGCAATTCGGAAGATACAGGACCCAGCGAGCACATATCTCAAAAATGTGACTTACCAAGATTCTAAGATGGAAGATGGTACAGTTGGGACTGAAGGGGGAGAAGAAGAAGGTTGGTAAGAGAAAGATGTCGAAACAACGAGAGCAGCTTCTATGCAAGCTCCTCCAATTCCACCCCTCCTATCATCATTCTTTCATGAGCTTCTGCAATTCTTCTCGAACTTCCATCCGAAAGGTACCGCTGTTCTTTATGCCCTATTGATGTACACTACCGGACAAAAGTTTCACATCCAATTGTGAAGGCAAAGTTTAAAAAAATAAATCAATAAAACGAACGTATTCTTTTATTGGCAGGTACAAAGGAAAACGTTAAACTACCATTTAAAAAAACAGCTATTTTAGAGTACTTTTTATATTTTCCAGCCTCGACTTTGAAATCTCCAAATTCCGATTCGTACAGGATTTTCGAGAACAACTTAAACTAAATGGAGATCGATAAAAAAAAAAAACAAAAATAAAGCTGAAAAAATAATAAATTTTGGTTGAGGTACAAGATCATTTTCAACGGGAAAGTTGGATAATCCTTATCCTACTAATTCACGCAAATTTTACTAATCGATTAAATAATTCATCATTCCTCAAATTTTCAACAGTTTTTTTGACGTTTAAATATCTACGGAGTAATTACTTAAAGCCAATAGGATAATTAGGAATTGTCGTGACTTTTTAATATCCATAGACTTTTGTTATTTCTTACCTTTTATTATTTTTATTTGTTATTAGTTTTCTTATAATTATTCTTGGATATTTCTTTTTACCAATACCTTTTTGTGGAGATTTCTTTTCACCAATACTTTTACCTTATAAAGAGAGAACGAAAGTTATTAACAAGTGATCTCAAACTTTTGGCCAGCAGTGTATCTTGCTAGCGTGTTCTCCATCTGATGGGTAATACGAGCCATACGAAGGTGTATGACCAAACGATAAATAAGACTTGATCGATAGATCGTATTTTCTTGGAAGATTTTCCCTCGCTCTTAAATTCCACCAGCCCCCACTTTTTTCCATTCAGGATTGGTTTGATTTCACACCAAGCATCGATCTAGCCGGGTGCACGTTTCTGTAATCCGTTTCGCATTGACCTTTCGAAGCTGAATCGGCGAAACCCCACGAACCTCGTTCAGCTGGCTTCTAGTCTTCCTTTCATATTCTTACTCTTCGCCATCTTTATCAAATGAACAAATCGACTTAGCTTTTCTCTCAAGTTGTTCCCATCGCTTCTTCAAATCCAGTTTGGCTTTATCGGACCTGGATTTTTGCCGAGATTTGTGGCCAAAAAAAGTGTGGTCCTTCACAATTGGAATACACCAATGTTGGAGCCACGTTGGTCTTCAACAGCTCATTGGTTGGTACGAAGAAGGCAGGAATTCGCATGTCGTGACGGTGACGATAAAGTTTATTATGCTCTAGTATTACTATCGGCCAACATTATAATAATAACAAATTGATAAATTATACAAAAATATAGAAATTAAGAACTAAAAGGCCAATACAACGATAATAATACAAAAGTGCTTGAAGTAAGGTTTATAAACAATTGTATGAACGAGTAAGTAAAAGTAAAAGTAGATATCTTAATAACCAAAAATTGTACAAAATAAAAAATAAAGTATAGTAAATAAAAAACATAATAAAATCAATAAATGTAAAAAAAAGAAATAATAATAAAATATAATAAATAATAAATAATAGTGTGGAAAAAAAGAAAAACAGAAAGAGCGAGAAAGAGAAAGGGAGACAGAGATACCGGAAACGAACAAATTCTGCGACTCGCTCCTGGCTGTTGTCTCGTTTGTCCTACCACCGAGTACTACAGAAAGGGGCGAACAAACTTCGCCAAGGGAGCCAGACGGGGAGGAAGGGTGCGAGAGTTCAGCCAGTGCGCCCCAAGTTGGTTGCCAGGATCTCTCGTCACCAACCAACCCCTCCCCCCTCTCTTATAGCCCCTTTCCTAGCTTTCGTGCATCAAAGCTCCATCACGTGTAAGTGCACACGCACCCATACGTAGAGATAAATAATAAGCTCTGTTTCCTTATCGATACGTATACAGCCACAGATAATCGTCTATTTATAGGGTGACCGGTTATTCGACCTATTCTCTGCGAGCGGTCATTCCAGAGGTTATTTGATGTTTATTATTTTACCCCATCAATTTTGGCTCAAATGTTAGTCGTTACTGAAGGAATTTCGTTATTTAGGAATTTTTAACTTTTCAGTTCCTAATATGTATTTTTATCAACTAATTTTTAAATAATTGTTAAGTTAATTCATAATCGAATTAAGTAACTAAAATAATTAACAGTTGAATTCTTATGGTAAACCTTCCGGGTATTTTTATGTTTGTTTTTATTTTCGGAATGTATATTTTATTGACACATTAATAATATTTTTAGAAATATACTCTGAAATATTAAAAATGCTTTAATAAGTTACCAAAAAATTACTAAAATGACTAAAAAATCAGGACTTTTGAGAAATCGGTGTTTTTCTTTTTTGAGTTCAATTTATTGACTGTAAAAGGGTCAAAGGGTTGGTGCAAAGTGACGAAGAGTCTGAACCGGAGTTTGAGGGATAAAGGCATAAAGAAACGACGGTTTGAGGGAATCAAGATGGATGTCGGTGGCATTGATGATATAGCTTTAACGAAAGCTCAATTGTTATTGTAATTCACCCTCCAAAACGGATTTTCGAAACCAAGAACAAGAAAATGGCGAGCTAAAACTTTACCATGAGGAGCAAACACGTTAGATAGTTTAATTATATGAAAAACTTGGTTATAAATAATGGAAAATAGGTGGGAAACCAGTAGGAGAGGAAAAGGTACGGATTGGGGTTGATTCCTTTCTGTGCCCTTTTGTTCGAGCCCTTTAGACGCGAAAGCTCGAATTATACGAAGCCTATCGTTCCGAGGCCTTTCACACGAAAGACGGGCTGCTATTCCCTTCACGCACTTATCACCCTCGACCAGAATATTCAGGTCGGTGTAAAAGGGATCGTCGACCCAGATCTTCGAAACGAGAACGATGAGGAAAGTCACGAGGCTTTTAAAATTTGGGGCATTTTAATGAAACTTCTCTGTAGAAGCGCAAATTTTTTGGTACCCGACGAAATTTTATCTCTTTTTTACATTTGTTTTTTCTTTTTTATTAATTTTGATTTATTTGGAAATTATATTTAATATTTAGTTTTTATTTTATTTTATTTATTCTTACGTTTCATTAATTTTTTCAAATGTATTTACTTTTTATTTTTAATTGGATATTTGAATGAAACTTGATTACAGAATTGTAGGTTTTTTGATATGCAATAAAAATTACGTGATTTTTCATTGATCGATTAAGCGATTGATTTTCCAAATTTGAAAATAATATATCCTAAAAATTAATATTTATTTAATTCGTTTAACCTAACTTTCCGGAGATATAAAGTTTAACTTTGACATAAAAAACAAGCTAAATATACAAAATGGCTGATAACGTTAATGCACGTTGGGACACGTGTACCGACGTAAAAAAAAAATCGAAAATCGATACGAGGTCACCTTATTTTCCGAAGAAACCTCGTATATTTGATGGAAGATCATTTCCTATCGTTTTTCCGAGAGTTTTTGGAGCCCCTATATGTTATGCACTCGTGACGACAGATTAACCAGGAGGAGCGAAGCGAAACTTGGTCGAAAGTTTTGGCGAGTGGATGGTACGGGTATGAGGGGTTAACCGGTGTAACGGCATGCAATGCCATCCCCGACGAAGTTATGCATCGTTCCTCCTTCTTCGTACAAGCAAACGTAAAACTTGGTGCAGTTTGTACGAGCCGAAAGTGAGAAGGAGATGGGGTGCCCAAGAAAGAGGGACTTCTTTATTGTACGCCGAGGAGAATATTCCCAGGACCCCGCGGCCTATAAAACGAGCGTAAAATCTCCAAGTAGTATTCCAAGTTACGACGAGCTCGTACGCGTATGAAAAGAAGAATTGTTGGGTACGTCCGATCCGACGAGAAATCGATTTTCGCCCATTGCTTTCGGATCTACGACTGCACTGTACTTTGCACGTATAATGTCCACGTATATGTGGACGTATACAGTGTCATTCGTAACTATTTAATTCGTCTATTTTATATTTATTATTGTCTATTTTATCGAGCTCTATTTTATAGAATTCTATTTTATATTTAGTCTATTTTATATTTATCAATTGTTTTTATTTATTTATTCATTAATTCTAATGTACGTTTAAGTTTAAATTTATTAATCGAATGGAAATCGCTAACATTAATGAATTTTAATTATTTATGTAATCTGAATCAGATAATTGAATCCATAGATTTGATTTAAATAAATATTAATTTAACAAACTTAATTTTTAATGCATTAATTAATTCATTTATAATGTAAATGTACGTCTGAATTCAAATTTATTGATTCAAAGTAATTAAATTACAAACATTCATTTCATAATAAATAATTTCAATAAAATACAATTTTATTTTTTAATCAAAAGAAATATAATAATAAATCATTCCAAATAATGACACTTTTCGAAAATGGTTCAATTTGTTTTCAAAGAAAACAAACAAATACATTTTTTATCAAATTACAAAAATTCGTTTCATAATCAATAATTCTTAAAAACATCAACCTTATTTAAAAATCAAAATTAATTCGATAATAAATAATTGCCAATAATGACACAGTTCGAAAATGCTTTGCTTTCAAACCAAAGAGAATGTGCAACAGCGAAAAGGGTGCAATATATCACTCCCACCAACGACTTACATTTTCATTGTATTGTTATTCATCCCCCTTTCTTTCTCCCTCAATTTCTAACTCCACTCTTCCGTCTATCTCTCTTTTCGAGCTGACGTGGTTTTCGAGTGACACCGGCAAACTTGGTGAGTTAAACGAGAGTTACGAGTGTGTATGTGTGCGTGCGAAGCGCAATCCATGTACGCGCCATTTGAAAAAGTTTCTGCAGCCGGATTCCGAAGAGAGCGGGGGAGGGGGGGGGGGGGAGGAAAATAAGGATAAAGTGAGAAAACGAGGTTTAAGGGTAATAATAGGAAAATAGGGAAACGGTATGAAATGGAAGAAGCGGGGGGAGGGGAGGGGAGGATGGAGAAAGAGTTGGGTAGACAAATAAGGGTGAAAACGATGAGAACGAAAAGTGAGAAAGAAAGATTGGGAAGAAAAGAGCCGGGAAATACGAGACGCAGGATTGCTCGTGAAAAGGCATTGTGAAGAACCCCCTCTCGCGAATACTCGAACGTCTTGTCTTTCATTGTACGAAAATGTTATGTAAGCTGGCTTTCGTGCGATGGTGATGGTCGAGAAGGTGAATATCGAGATTCTGTCATTCTGGATCCATGGAAATGGACAGAAAAAAGCAAATGAGGGAAAACTTGAAAACTGAATTAATTTGTTTATATATATATATATATATATATATATTTTATTTATTTATTAGTAGTAGTAATTAAAATTCATCGATGTACATAAATTCAATTAATTTATTAACTCAAATTTAATTATATCCATATTATATTCGTGTATTTTTAAGTTCACATTTAATAACTGAATTTGATTAATTTACACGCGTTTATTTTAATTTAATTTGTTTAATCAATTTAAAGTAATAAAATTGAATTTAAAAATACACGAATATGGATATAATTAAATTTGAGTTAATAAATTAATTGAATTTATGTACATCGATGAATTTTAATTACTTATGCATTGTTAATTGCTCAATTAAATCTATAGATTTAATTTTTGTATATAAAACGACAAACCTTTGATGATAAAAAAAACAAAAGTAGAAAAATAAATGAGAAAAAATTTTTTTTGGGGGGTCGACATTTTCCGAAGAAAACGCAAACAATTGGGGAAGAAAAAATATAATACTCGAGTGAAAATTGAGCTGTATTTTCTTTGCGTATTTTTTCAACATTTTCGTTCCACCTTTCTGAAGCTCCTACTTATTCGTGTAGTAATTGTATTTTTTTTATTTTTCTTTTTTCGCCGTTTAATATATTTTTCCTACATTTCCGCAGTCGGGGACGACCGGGAATTAAATAATCCTTGAGCTCTACGAGGATTGCATTCTAGCGTACTTCTCTCTCTCTCTCCCTCTCTCTTTCTTTGTCGCTTTTCCCAGCCGAAAATTCCACGACAGGGTCAAGCATTGCACTTTGCTTTCCCGTGTGAATTTCCGCGCCCGTGTGTGTGTGTACAGTTTCACAGTCGCGAAATGGTTTAAAATCGTCCTCCTCCTCCTCCCCCTCCCCGGACAACGTATCGTCTGTGCAGGAACTTTCGCGATGCCGAAAATTTACACACGTTTTATTAAGACGCTCCTCCAGTATGGCACGTTCGTGTTAACGAGAACGGAAGAGCAAAAGAGACAGAGAAGGGAAGAGGGAGGGGGTAAATTATGAAATTATTAAGTAACAAAAGTAATCATGAATCAAGAACTTTTTCATGAATAAACTAAATTTTTACATATAATAATGGAACACAAATTATGGAACACAATTTTTTAAAAATAATAATGGAACACAAAAATTATGAAGAATACCTACTTATGAGAATAGGAAGAAATAAAATGAGAAAAAAGCTCAAATATTTTTTAGCCTTTATAGTCGAAAAAAAGTAAGAATTATTTTTAGCCTTATTTCGCATATCATTAACTTATTAATACGATTATTATTATTTATTATTATTATTATTATTGTTCATTAT
The DNA here is from genome assembly GCA_030523105.1 of Ophioninae sp. A BG-2022a. Lineage (NCBI taxonomy): Eukaryota > Metazoa > Arthropoda > Insecta > Hymenoptera > Ichneumonidae > Ophioninae sp. A BG-2022a. Next base: position 25,287 of record JAPYZI010000425.1, read on the forward strand.
TAATTATTATTTTTATTATTATTATTATTTATTTACTTAACAGTCAATAAATTTTGTCAAATGGAAATCTGATATATTTATATCAAATGTGAAATTCGAAAACTCAAAAAAAAAAAATTGAATCACGTTTCGGTAATTTCATTTCACTTTTTTTGCATTTTTGTTGCGTTTTTTTGATTTTTAAATAAAGATTCACAACAGAAATTGATCAAAAGATTGTTTTTTTTAAATATTGAATATGTATTAATATTAATATATTAATTCAGTAATATTAATTAATGTATTTAATTGAGAATATTAATGTTCTCAGTTAAATACGAAGGCCAGTTTTTCTCATTCTTATAAGAGATTCACTATCTTGCATTATAAAAAAAGTATGGATTGTTATATTTAGAAAGCTATGTATAAAAAAATGGAAAGGAAGTTTTGATGTATTTTAGCGACGAAAACTTTTCTATATAAAAATCATGGGAAGATGAGAGGAAAAAACGTTCGAAAAAATTCTCACGTATCACCCATATCTTTTTAGTCTTTTATACCGGGGCTGAAAAAACGTCTTAGGAAGGTCCTGGGAAAGTCTATATGCAGGTTAATCCCGGTAAAGCTCGTCTTACGCGTGAGCTGAAAAATCGATGTGGAGAGAGTAAATGAGAAATCGCGATATATATAAAACAGCAACTTACGTGTACGTCCACCTATACGTATATAAATTTCATCGTGTATATTTATATACAAGGTGACCGATGATTCAATGTCTTTCTTTTAAGGGGTTATTCTAGAAGTTCGCTCGAATTTAACACGGTTTTCACAGTTAATTTATAGAATAATGCAAAATTTATTCTAACCATGAATTAAACTTTTAAAGAATTCAAATTTAACTTTTAAGGAAATAAAAATCTTTCAATAATAATTGAAGTTTATTTATTTAGTAAATTAATTTTGTTTTGAAGTCAAATTTGACTGCGATGATTATTGAAAGTGGACAAATTACAATTTCAAAGAATTAATTTATGATTAAATCAACTGTTTTCAAGCTTAAACATGTACGTCATTATCTTGAACTGTGAATCCATAAGTTTCGTACTTTGGAGTAATTAATACTCCGATAACGTAATTAATACGTCATCGCTTTTTTCAGAAAAGTTTAAATCGAGTAATCAGATCGAAAAATGTTGTTTTTTCTCTTAAATTTTTTGTTTTTAGTGAAAAGCCCGAAAATGTTGGAAACATTCTAAAAAGTAAAATAGTAATACCCTTAATACTCCATTTTGAGTTTTAGTTGATGGTGGAGCTTTATTCGATTCGAATTTAAAAAATGTATGATTTAATAGATTCTACAATGATAGAATCTATTAAATCATTAAAAAAATGTTGTTTTTTCTCTTAAATTTTTTGTTTATGGTGAAAAGCCCGAAAATTTTGGAAAAATTCTAAAAAGTAAAATCGTAATACCGTTAATACTCCATTTTGAGTTTCAGTTGATGGTGGAACTTTATTCGATTTGAATTTAAAAAATTTATGATTTAATAGATTCTACAATGATAGAATAATTCCCTTTCGAGGAATATCTTCCATTTCCGGTCACCCTTTATACAATAATGTGCCTTGAGAAAACGAAAGTGTGCCTGCGCGAGAGACGCGACGAGAAAACCGGAGCATTACGAAACTGTCTATCCTTAATGAGATTTTGGAACCTCCGAATTGATCCCTTATATTCGGACGAGTTGATATACGCCTCGCCGTATTTCGCGTTTCCCCGATACGATTTCTATACGCTGATCGATCGAGCTTAACGATGAGAGACACCGGGATTTAATACTTCGCCAAGTGGGAGGAATCCGAGGAAAACTGAGTCAAGATCGCGCGATAGGGAGCCGGCTTACTAACGGAGGTACTCAGCGTGCGTGACACGCACGCTTAATTCCTCTTCATTTACTATTCTCGTAATTTAACGTTCAATTTCCCATGTTGGAATGCAAAAAAAACGTTTTTTTTTTCAATCTCTATAATTTCTACATATTTTAAGATTATATTTTGTGGCTATTCAGATCAGAATGTAGTAGCCTCATTTATTGATTAATTAATTAATTAATTTATTTATTTATTTTATAATGAAAAGATCTGATTTTTTAAATATGCAATAATATTTATAATAAATAAACATAGAGCTCGTTGGACGAAATCTTTTAGAAGAATTCGAATACAACAAATTTTCTAAAAGCGATTGGCAAAAATAATTTTTTTACGGGGAGAAAAGTGAATTAAAAAATGAGAAAAATAATTCGTAATTTAACGTTCAATTTCCCATCGTTGGAATAAAAAAAAAAACATTTTTATTCTTTTTTAAAATATAGTAAAATATATAATAAACAAGGAAATATAATAATTGATCAAAAGTTTTTAAATAATTTATGCATCCTTCGAAGTCGTTATTATTCAGGTACTAAAGAAATGACAATTTTCTATTTTTAATACGATATATCGTATTTAAAATATAAAACTGTAAAATAATTAAATACACGGTAAAATAAATAAATAAATATGATAACTAAGAACCAAACAATAATAATCCAATAACATTAATACAATAAAAATTTCAAACAAAGTTTTAAAAACTTTTTATTTCCTTTAATACAATTTTACAGTTAATTATTTCTTTTAAAAAATCCATTATATCAACACAAAAATGTTTTTCTTTAAAAAATATTAATAACAATTATAAATAACAATTCCTTTTATTGATTCATTCATAATTGACTTTTCTCCATAAAAGTGAATTATAAAATAGGTAAAAGGGGCGTTATTGAATTTAAACTATACATCGATGTTGTTACTATTCAGTTACACCAATAATGAAATAACTAATCACTAACTGAGGGGAATACATGCAATACGCCTTTCTATATAAATATATATGAATATAGGTATATTGTATCAGCGACTATTGAAAGTTCACACGTAGTGGGTCCGCTCAAAGGGACAAATGCACCACGATCGATTCGATGTTTGCAGAATTCATCAAATGCAAATCCGTCACGTAACAAACTTTGCACTCACCGAGTTGAATCCCAATCGCCCGTCAAGGGAGGAAGAGTAGAGAGGTTGAGGAGGAGAGGTGGTTAGGATGAGAAGGTGGGGGTTATGGGAGGTCACAGAAGTGGAGACACGTAGAGAAATGGCCGTTGAAGTTTCCGAATTTGTGAGACGTTGCAAACGAAGTTTCTCGAAGTTTTCAGGAATCGTAGTGAAGTCACGGTAGATCGATTCGCGGACAATACGCGGGCTTTTTTTTCTACGTTCGTCGTTATTACGCAATTGCACAATGCCAGAAGTGTCTCTCGATTGAGTGGACTCGAGAAACGTGGAATTCTTAAAAGTCTTTTACTGCTTTTTTCCCTCACGTATTACGGATGCATTTGCCTGTGTCCGCCATCATAAAAATTGACACAAGAAGGTGTTCACAAGAATGGAACGAACGATGTAAAATTCGTAGGTTAGGTCAGATATGATGAATTTGTTTGGATTTTCTCTTCTAATATTGCGTAATTTCAGTATTGTCTTTTTATTTTTTTCGTTATAAAAAGTGTCGCTTTTTTTTAATGGTTCGGTACTGGCGAATATAAACCCAAACTTTCAGGATCACCCAAACCCAAACGAACTTCAGTTTCAATATGAAATGAAGATTCAATTTTGAAACAAAGCTACGCAAAGCCAAGAAAGTCTCCAAATCTATATTTCCAGACACCTCTCAACTCGAACAAACCCAAACAATTCAAACCCAAACCAGCCTGCGAACCCAAACAAGGTCTGAAACCCGAATGAACCCAAATCAGACTCCGAACCATCCTCCAAACTCAAACAAACGCAAACCGGCTTTCAAACCCAAACAAATCTCCCAACTCAAACATCCAGAATCATCCAACCCCACGCAGTCATCACAGAACGAAAGATCTCAAATGGCGGATCTTTCAATTCGGAGATTATAGAACAATTTCGTACATGTCTTGTTCTAAATGTAATCGGTTCATTTCTCATCTTTTCGAAAAGTACCAATTGAATATCAAGAGTGAAGTATTCGCGTTTCAATTATTTGTTTTTGATAATAAGTAGTCAAATGTTTCAATAAAAGTCTTGAAACGCCGTTTAAAATGAGCTCTTTCAAGGAATACTTCGATTCACCGGTCGACCTGTACACATAACCTGCAAGAAACATCGAGAAAGATACACGCGAGTGAACATAACCTGCGCGCGGCCCTGCCCGACTTTCGCAATACGCCGGATATCCGGATCGTGATATTTGCAATTCGGGATTCTCGAATTGTGTTGGGAGAGTCCACGAAAATAGATAGGTAATACATTACTGGGTTGGCACGTACGACGTTTGTGTCAGCAACTCCGTGGGATTCGCATCGAGACGTCACCGCAGTCGAGCCGCGAGGCGTACTTGTCAAACTCCCAAAAACACACACAAACATTCGCACTGATCGAAAGCTCTCGCGTGGACGCGAGGAAATATCGCGGGACGCGACGCCGATTCAAATTCTTTTCGCGGCGATTAACAAGCGCGAAACACGGAATGAATCCTCGATAACCGATTTTACGTTGACGTTTCCTTTTTCTTGGATGAAAAAAATTGTCCGAGGTCCCGAAACGTCGCGTGGTCCGTGTCGATACCTGCGAACAGCTGTTTTTAGCCGTGCATTCCCAGGATAGGGGTGAGAACAGTGCGCCTATTGCTACGCGGAGAATCCTCGTGGCGCCATCAAACGGATTTATCCGCAAATTCGCAATCAATCGTTCATCGATTACAAGAAAGATGGCGCAACGAGGATCATTATCGCGTACGTCTATTATGTCGAGCTCTCCGTTACCGACGGAGCAACAAGAGCGACTATGAAACGTATCGAAGTTTGCCCTCTCGCCGGTAACAAAAGCCCCGCTCGCAGATAACGTTATCGGTTATTAATTACTTCCGTTCCGATCACCGGCTAGAAAGCACGCGTCGCTCGATCGCTCCTAAAATGTTGATCGTTGAACTTAAAAATAAAGTAACCGTAATTTTTTATATTTCTCCTGAGTAATTTATTTACTGTGTTTCAGCGGTACTCACATTTATGTGAGAATCTTCAGCGGGAATTGCAGAGTTTCCGGGTAAAAACAAAAATCCAGTAACATTTTAGAAGTTTTTTACAAATTGTTCATGCAAATTTTGGGTTTTTGGGGAAATAAATGGTGTATTCGTGTTTAGGGGACAAAGTTACATCGAAATGGACTAATTAAAAAAATATTAAAAATCCAACATTTTTTTCGATTTTTGGAGGAAAACAGTTTGTTCACTAAATCATGGATAACTTTTTTCCCTTTGGGATTTGATACTGCACTTTATGCTCAATCTCTTCGGTATGATTTTCTCTTCAAAATACTTTTTCAATCATTAAAGTCCGATGATTTTTCGATTTTTAGCAGAATTTCAAAGTTGGACCATCGATTTTTGCAAATTTTTCCATTTTTTGCGATTTTTCAAGTGGACTTTCCGGGAAAACAATACGAGATATCAATACGAATCAAACGCCATTATTTAAGTTAGGCAAAAACCTTTTCCAAACCCACCCAATGAAAGTCCATAGCATATAAAAAGCTCACACTACGACTTTTTGAAATTTTGTGATTTTCAAGTTTCCGGAATAGTAGCCAGGAGAGGACGAAATTTTTTGTTTCCGTTTTAAAACTATTAAAAGAGTCTGTTTAATCGGAAAGTTTCTGCTGATTACGAATATGCCCGAGTTTTTGCCGAAAGTACAAAATTAGACTGGGAAAATGGAAAAAAACTTTTCTAGAATATTTGTTGTACATTTTTCCCTGCTGCAGCTTACAGTAGCTACCGTAGTGATGGATATTACGAATTAGCTATTTTTTTCAAAATATTGGTAAATGCTGAGAATGTTCCTCCTAGAGCAAGCGTCCTGCATACACACAATAAATATCATTCGAAGCGGTTGAACAGTATGGGCGAAATTGGATTTAAAAGTTTCGATGTGGCTAGGAACGTGTTCGTCATTCCCTTAATCTCTCCATCCTTTTATTATTTTCAAACATTGAGGTTTGCATTGTTGTATTCCAGCGATGCAACCATCAGTATTACCGTTTGGGTTTGTATGGGTCCGTTTGGGTCAAATCCGAGGATTTCTTATGCAAAATTACAGTCCTCTCGTAAATAATTACATTTATTTGAATCATCGGTTTTACATCGTGATAAAATGTGACGCGTCGAGTCGAAGAATAAACGCCCTTTCATTATTACTATTATTATTTTTAACTTTTTCTTTTCTTCCCTCCAACGATTTTTTGTCGTGTCTCGGTTGCTTATTAAGACGATTAGTCGGGTGAGTGATATGAAAAGAAGAATAAACGGTGTATCGCGAGTGTCCCGTGCGTTTCGACTAAACTCGACACTCTTTTCGTTTTTTTTTTTTCTTCATTTTTTTTCCACCTCGTGTATATTTCAATACACACATACATTTATTTATCATTTTCAGGCAAATTACTTTTTTTTTCTAGTTTTTATTTCACGATGTTACAAATTCGTACAATTCTTCGAGTCACGTAACAATATATATATATTTTTATTTATATATATTATTCGAAACGTTAGTTATACTCGTACTTAATGATTTTCATAAGGCCACAATATTTTGTATTTTCATTTATCATTTTTTTTCGTTTTTTTTTTAATTATTTGTTAATTAATTCTGCTTTTTTTCTCTTTGATTAACCCCTCCCTTCATTCGTTTTTTCGCTTCGTATCTCTTGTTCGTTCATAATCGTCCAGTCTCGTTGCGTCGACGAACGAGTGAATTCGATAATCGATTTGCGGCTCCGAGCTCGCGTCAAAGGGTCCATCCATCGGGGAGGAGAAGAGGGAGGGGAGTGTTCCTATCACACGTGTGTCAAAATACAAAGAAAAGTTTTCGAAACTTTTTATTTATTCCCTCGCAATTTGAGACGTGCTATTTTTATACGAAGAGTAGGGGGGGGAGCGCGCAGCGAGGAAATTAACAAATCGATTGTTATAATTTTGTCCCCTTGGTCGACACGTGCTTTTCTATGCGACTCGTGCGTGTATACGCGAAAACAGAGAAAGGGCGGGTAGGGGGGGGGGGGATTCGGGAAGCCAGGATTGGGAAACTAAGAACAAAAAAAAAGGTTTACGTTTTTTAAATTGAACTTTCACGCACTGAATATTGTATAGGTTATGAGTCTCCCGCCCCCTGCTCCTCCACCCTCTTTTCGTCTCCTCCTCCAGCCTTCTCCAGGTCCTCATCCAGCTCTTTCGGTCGAGTGTTTATTTCGTTTAATTACGTATGGGGGAAAAACAAGAATGAACGAGAGACGATAACGCTAATGATAAGACGAGGCTGACCCTACATCGTAGCTTCGTAACTACTTATAGGCTCCAATCGTACCTTCATATATTATTTTAATGCGTATTATTGTAACGATGACGTAATTATAGTAGTAGCGATAATAACGACAATAATAATGACGTAATGGTAATAGCAATAATAATAATAATAATAATAATAATAATAATAATAATAATAATATATTATCAAGCGATTTGATGCAAAATGTTACCCTCTCTCTCTTCCCGTCATCTTTTTTGCCTTTTGGCAATTTTTAAAAATTTTATTTCGAATCGTAGAGAAAGGAGACGAAGTGGAAAAAATCAACGCGATGTTTATTGACGGAGCACTCTCGATGTTCGAATAGATTTTTCAACTGTTTTTTTTTTTTGGTTTTGTAAAATTGGTCGATTTTTTTCAGGGATTTTGGTCACCTTTTTGTTTGTTCCGCTTCCGGTTTCTCCCTCTCCAGTGATTTTTTAAAAACCATCTTTTTTTTCACGCACTCGCACATGCACTCGTCACTTCTTCCGTTCCTTTGTTTCTCGCTGTCTCACTCTCTCTACCCCTCTCGCTCTCTCTCTCTCTCTCTCTCTCTCTTCCAATCCGCGATGTTTTTGGGGTCTCTTTAGGCTCTTCATTCTGAGAGCTTTTGCTTGGCGCACTCGGGGCAGATTATATCGTCACCATCGGTGATGAATCCACGTCCGACCAGCGAGGTGTTGCAACCAGCACATATGAAGCAATTGTTGTGCCAGTGCCTGTCCTCGAACGAGATGAAACGCGTACCACCGATTCCTGGGTTCATAAGAAAAAAATGAGTGAGAGAAGATTGGTTTTGGTTTGGGTCGATTTTGTGGGTACCCCAGACTAGATTTTTGATGCTTAGTCGAGTTTGGGAATTTTCATCTCGAAAACTTTCGGTTCGATTTCGAAAAAGTTTTTTGCGGTCGAAAGTATAAGTATTGACGCGTATTCATGAATTTTTTGGTTAATTTATATCGATTGGGAGAAGAGTTATCGTTGGTGGAGTCAAAGATGTCGCTTACTAGCGCAGTGCGCGGTCGCCTCGATATTACATCGGAAACTAGGTGAATTTTTCGAATTTTTATCTCGAAAACTATTTATCCGATTTTGAAAAAATTTTTTTTATTCGGAAGTATAACTATTCAGCTATATTAGGAATTTTTTTGTAGATATATGTTAAGTAAGCGGCCTGTTATTCTGCTTCAAGCAAAATGTTTCCCTCACTGTCACAGTCCCAATGATTACGTGTGGTCGGTTCATCCGAAACAAACATTTAAGGAATATACTTGAAAATTTAAAAAATAAAAAAATGGGCTTTTAACTCACCGGTGATCGGCTTTGTGCACGCGGTGCATCTCTTCGCGAACAGCTCGCCGAAGCACTCGGCGCAGTAAGGCTTGTCGTCGCGGGACGTGAATCGTTGCCCGGCGAGTGAGTTGTTGCAGTTGCTGCAAGTGAAGCAATCCCTGTGCCAGGGCTCGTTCTTGTAGGTCACGCCACTGCTGGTAATAATCTATAGATGCAAGCAAAAGGGAGGCCAAATTTTATTTCCATTCTTTCATCGATTGAGACGTAATAATCGATCGATAACAATAAAACAGATAACAAAGACAGATTCACAAATGATCCATTTTCGAATTATTTATTCATATATAATTATAAAATATATAAATAGAATATTTATTTATATATATTTATATCTAAATATTTATTTAACATTTTTATCATTATGACGATTTTATATAAATAAAATATTGATGCAAAAAAAATATATATTGATTTTTACTGTCACTAAAATTTAAAGAAAAATAATAATGAATTGTTGAAATGTTATTAATCTGAGAAGACGTTGGTAGCATATAAATATTGTAAATAAAAAAAATATTTAATGAACCAAAACTTACCTTGTTACACTTGACGCAACGAGTCGCGAACTTGTCCTCGTAACATCCGGCGCAGTAGATCTCCTGCTCGCGCGGTATGAAGCTCTTCGTACCGATTGGATTCCTGCATACGACGCAGCAGAAACACTTCTCGTGCCACTGCCTGGTCTTGTACTCCATCTTCTTGGTACCTGAAGCACAACAAAAAAATATACGTCAATTTTCATCGTAATATATCCGTGTCGATTAATCATTAATCGTTAATCATTCCTCTCCTATAATTATCACTTTTAATGATTTTTTTTTCTATTTTGTTATCATAATCGGTTTTCGTTTCATCAATTTCAGTTTCAACGAAAATGTCGAAACGAGCGTGTTGAGATGCGACGAAGATCGCGTGAGGCGCCGCATCGGCTGCACGCATTATACACCCCGTACACGCCAATAATCGGAGCCCGTTTGCCGTTATTGTTTTTCGCAATATAAACAATGACGTTAATGATTACGTTTTGCGCATGGTCAATATTAAGCACAAAAGATCGCGATAATAGAAGCTAGTGAAATTCACATTCAATTGGTTCGTTTATTTATTTATTAATTCTTTTCAATAAAATAATTTATTCATCGATAAATATCATTAATTACATAAAAGTATGGAAATTTTTGAAAATCCAGAATTAATGCGAGTATTAATCAACGAATTGTTTAAATTCAAGTTACAAGATCAATAAAGAAAACAACCTGGAGTTAAAAAGTCGAGAAACTTATTCGATTATTTCAGAACAATGTCGAACCTTTTTTTAGATAGCGGAAGTGAATGTGGTTTCTATTTTTTTTCTTAAATGAAAGAATGAAAAAATTAAAAAATGATTCACGTTATTTATAAATAAAAACATTATCAAATGTTTGACAAAATCGAAAAACGTTTGCCTGCAAATTTTCTATTTTTTATCTACTATGAAAAATAAAAACAGAAATTATTCCAGTTTTTCCAAAATAAAATCCTTCACCGAAATATTCTTTAGTTCGAATTGGTGCAATAAATTTTTGTTTTACCCGCGTCTACAAATTCGTAAAGGATTTTTAAAATAACCCTCCAAAGAGAACGTTATCCATTGAATTAAAAGAAAAAACAAATAAATTTGTTATGTAAAAACAAATTTACAATTCTTCAACATTTTGAAAAGTAAATGGTCATTTTCATTTTCGCAAGTAATATTCCATTACCAACTAGCATCGAGCAATCGTCGTTTATTGCAATTATTACTAAAATTTGAATTCATCTATGCAGCGACGTTTATTCGATAAGTCATTGATTAACACCACCCACGTCCCCATTGCATTTCCAAAAAGAAAAAAAAGAAAAATAGCACTGAGTCACGACGAGACTTCGACAAACATCGAATATCCCGAGGAGAGTACCAAGGCTCGTTGCGCAATTGAAGTTTACAGTGTTGGGATGGAAAAATCCGCGAGTGTTTCGCGCATTCTTTATTCGAAGTCAAACAGTTTCTCGTGCGTCTCTCGGTGATCTTTTTTTCTTTTTTTTTTCTTTGCTTTTTCGCTTCGAGCTCAATAAATTGCGCGTCGAGGATTCCCCCCCCCCGTCGTCTCTCTCTCTCTCTCGCGGTCCTTAGGTTTGATTTTTTTTTCGTGTTCTTCTTATCTCCGGTGCATGTACACGCGTACACGTTGCGTACGAGAAATCACGTTGGATCACAGTGAAAGAGAAGCCTCGCGGTATCCAATTGACCCGATTTCGCGTTTCAGCTCTGTCCAAGAAGAGGCAAAGGATACTCGCCCGACCGGACCTTTTTATCTCAAAGTTGCGAAAAATATTCGAACGTATTCTCGAATGAAAAACGAACCGTCAAAAAAATGTCATTTTACGCAAAAGGTGTTGGAGCGACAGATACTTTTCCAATACTCGGATGGGTGACCGTTCAGAAATGCAGAAGCTTGTTAAATCTCGAGAAAACGAAGTTTCTGATGGGTCTGAAGTTGAAAAAAAAATATAGCTGTTACAGGTGACGAGATTTCGCCAATTTCCCTGTGCCCTCCTGTCAACGCGATAATTGACAAATGAGTGGGGGGCGAGAATGACGATGATACGAGCACATCGAGACAAAAAATAAACGTTTTGCTCGCAATGACACACCCTCTACGCTGACAAATTAAATTCTGCGAGTTGTAAATCGCCCTGTAGAAATATATATATATATATAATTCTTATCCCTCGGTTTCGACGAGCGTGGGACTTTTACCATCAACGGGTTATGATAATTATACGTACGTGTATATTTATTGTAATTATTATTATTAATATTATATATATACACACACACACACATATATATATATATACACCATTCCAGAACCCCAGTGGGCGGTCTCAGCCTGCTCACTCAAGACAATTCATCATCGCTGTTTTATTTTTTGTCCACTTTATCCCGAAGAATTTAAATCTCAGCCATTTTCGGTCGCAGTGTCAGGCTGAGCGTCCAACGTAATCGAGAGCCTCAAAGAGTAAATTTGCTGATTTGCATAGCGAATCTCCATTACCGCGCCACCTTACGCAAATGTAAAAACGATAAATCAAGTCGTTATGTACGTGAACTAAGCAAGGGAGCATTGTTACGTCTAACTGGGAAAATGTTTTTTTTTCTTTGACGTTAACAGTCCTTTAAATAAATATATAGGAAAAAAAAAAGATTTTAATTATGGAATTTAAAAAATTTGAAAAAATTTGATACATTTTGGAAACCGTCTTCGAAGCAACCTTCGATCGCCAAAATGCTGTGCTCTAATTTTGAAACGGTTCCAAACACGTATATGTGGAATTATAGCACGTAAATAGAACGAGGAAAAGTAGAACGCTCCTACGGTACACTGGAAGGATTATCCCGCACGATTCAACGATTTCGCTTCGGAATGTCACGGATATTAAAGTGAAATGGTGCTCGGCCAGCTTTACAGAACGGGGAGTCGTTGCAGAGACGAACGTCAAATCTAACGAAAAATGTAGCTTCCTGTTTAGCGGTTTCTCTGACTATCCATACAAAATCGTTTCTCGTTATATCCACTCATGGTTTAGTGTCAGGGTTTACGTCACGAGCGCGATCGCATGAGCGAAAAATATATTAATAATTGATATGAAAAAAAAAATGAAATTTGGGTAAAACGTTGGAATCAAATCCAATTCGTGACGATAACTCATTCAGCGATGAAATCATTTTTCCTGGCAGGAAATTATTTATTATTATTTAAACAGAAAATGGAAATTTGTTTCTTTAATAACGGATAATTTGTCAAAAGAGTTATTATTATTTGTTATTTAAAGTCGTGGATTTTTAACATCCCAAAAAAACTTTGCGGAAAAAAATGTCATCTGAGAAAAGTGGAAATTTCGTTTTAAGTTCAGCAGAATGAATATAGTTATATTTCAATTATAAGAACCTTATGGTAATGTTTTTTTTTTTAATTCCGTTCATTGGAGGAAAAAAAACATTATAAATATAGTAGAGCACCCAAAAAAATATAATTTTTTTCTAAAAAAAAAGTTTTTAAGAGTACCGGTTATTCAGAATTGAATTATTTCCAATCTGCTGAATTCCACGCGGAATATCGATTTCTTGGTAGGATTCTAAACATTTTTCTGGCGAATACGATTCATCGCAGAAATATGCTTTTTTTTAAGCCTTGAAAAACCAATAAATATCGTATATTTTCTCAGCCGTAAAATCCCCGCGCTAGACGGTTAAAAAATACGTGATCACCTTAAAATTGTCACTCTGTATGTAGAGAATTGTTCGTTTGTTTATTCAAATATAAAAATATATATATATATATATATATTTGCAACGACTTCACGATGTCGTCGGAACGACGTTCGCCAAAATGACTCAGAAGGTCGCGGGATATTCGTGGGCGTTTGTCCGGCCTTCTCGAAAGATAATTTTCTTCTTTCGCTCCTCGATCTCTTTAAGTCCGTGTAGGATCGCAGGGACTCGCGTTCTTTGTGTACGCGTATACAAGCTTTACTACAGTCATTATCTTCTACACGCACGGAGGAGCAACGAATTATTACCGTGCGTGTGAATGTATTTGATGTAGGTATTACGAACGATGATCTAAGAGGCCCGCAGTGTCGAGAGGAGAGTCGAAGTGATCACCAACAACGAGGTGTTAACCTCCGGCTGACTGTATCGTTGAAATTCCACAGGTTGGTAGCTAGTGAAATTCTAAAGAGAAAAGTCCTTTTCTGTTTTTCTGTACGATGCACTGAGATTGAGATATCAAGCGATTATCGATAGCCAATGGGACGCGTCGAGGGAGACCCCCACTCCGCTGGGTGGGTGTGGCTCATCAGTAGGTCTGATTGGCTAACACTTATCGATTGATATCTCATCAACGCTACGTCCCAGAGAAAAACGGATAAATATTTTTCTTTTCAAAATTGCGCGATCAATCTAATCCGTGTGGTGCCGATGCAATTTTTTGAATATCAAGCTCAAAATCATCGGGAATTCATCCGGATCAATCAAACAGTTGACTATGCCAATTCGTATTATTTTTAAGTCCCTCAGATCATATATCTCAGGACTTTCGATCAATCCACGAATGTTCCCTTCTCCGATCGGATAAAACTACAATTTTAACGCGTCCTTGAGTATTCGCATTGAATATTTTCGGCATTCGAGCGTATCAAGATGCGAAGATAAATGTTTCGGACAAATACGCTGTCTTCTCAATTACACGTGTGACTCAGTTTAGGACCGAAGAAGTGACGTCACGGCGGCTCGCACTCGCGACACGTCCGTATATGTATAAACTACTGGACGATGGTCCAAGGCGAGCAGTGTGGCAATCTCCTTCTTTCAATATATTTGTGATTATCCGCGTCTACGTGTCCCTCTTTTTTTTCGTACTTGCTCCGGTGAATCTTTTAATTCTTGATCGGTAGCTTATCGAAAATAACACTACATCGACACATACAAATATATTTATACACGCGCACGAGTGAATTCGCATTGAAATTCTCTACCGCACGGCCATCCTCGAAGAAACGGATAACAAACACGTTTTATATTTCCGATGCTGTTTAATTTATGCACGTAAAAGGAAATAAAAAAGAAACGTATATAATTGCATATGCTTGTTTACTCAAACTGTACGACTTAAGAAAAACCTCCAAAATGATTGATAAATCAATCGCCTTCTATAAAAGTAACAAATAAAAAGACATACATTTTTTAAAATTATTAAGTTAATCATTAAAAAAACAATTCTTTTGTTTTTGGTGAATTAATTGAATGAACAAAATATTTCTACTGTTTTCAATGGACCAACAAATTCTATTTTTCTTTTTCCATACAAAGAAAATATCATTTTTGTATTAATAAATAGAAAATTATTTGTTTTTTCGCTGACAATGAACGTCAAAATAATTTTTCTGTTTTTGATTAACGAAAAAATTATCTCCCTTTCCAATGCAACAAAAAAAATCACTCTGGTCTTAATAAACAGAAAATCGATTTGTTTTTCGTTTTCAATGGATCAAAAAATAATTTTTCTATTCAAAATTATAAACAAAAATTAATGTTTTTGTTATGACGAAAGATTTGACATAAAAATCAAGCGTCACTTCTCAAAACAAAAAATTCGCGTGACGTTGGTCGTCGCGGGTGGCATTGCTCGCCATGGGCACTGAATCATGAGCGTCGCGTATTACAGCAATTGCGTATCGTAGGGCATTTTGGAAGCGCGCTTAAATACGAAGGAGCGTCTTCACGAGGTTCTTCGTACGATGGATACGTTCACAACCAACCGGTCAATAAACGAGTACACGAGGGTTCGCAAAAACGCGAATATACGTTAAATCGGAGGGAACCAGAGAAGAATCAACGCAGGCTGGACAGCGAGGAGGCTAGAGGAGGCTTTACGATCGCGAAGCGAAAACGATGAATCTCGTACCGTCACACGTATAGGTATAGACCTGTGTATTATTATATATAGACACTAGCATATATACATATATATATACAAAGCCGTGAACAAAATTTCGCTGAACGAGGTCCCGGATTTTACGCAGGCCCGTGGAGAACTTCTTAGGGCGCTGGAGTGCGTCATTTCTAATAATAATCACGTGCAAGAACAACGTGTATTATTATAGTTCGCTAAACGAGGTGGATTCGTTCGGTGGTTAAATTTTCTTAACTTACGAGAATTTTGTAACGTAATAATAATATACTTAATTTCTCTAAATAACAATATAACAAAAAAATATATAAGTAAAACAAAAAATTCTGTTGAAAGTTTTATCAGTTTTTTAATTTAATTATACAAAAAAAAGTGATTTTTGAATTGACAAGAAGATAATAAAGAATATTCCAGTTTTTTTGGGTCATAATGGGATACCATATATATAGATGATCTTTTTGAATGATTTTCCACTCGTATAAGGATATATATATTATTTTCATGTATATAAATAAATTATTGAACTGATAAACAAAGTAGAATATTGTTTACATAAATATATATCCTTTTCTATTGAAGAGGATATATATATCTATATATACATGATTTTTTAAAATTATTTTCTACTCGATAAATAGATGTAAAAAAATTATGCAACGGATAAATAAATAGTGATGAATGTTTGAGCTCGTTGGATTCATAGATATGAAGAATCGTCCACATATTTCTTATTTTTTCGTAACTGATGAGTCCATCGTTCCCTCGAGTTGCGCAAAGAATATCGAAGACTTGGCGTTAATTTTGGACGCGGAGATTTCACCGAAGGATTTCGGTTGCGATGGGTAACCTAATCCGTCTGAATCATGAAGTCCATTCGGACGAAATTCACGGACAGAGCTATTAGATAGGCATATTCGATATCGCGTACTCGACTTATCTATGCAAATAAACGTGCTCGAGCGTTCGTCCAAAGTGGGATGCTTTTAGAGTAAAAGGAGACTCTCAGTGTTGGCTGCGACGAGAATACACGTCCGTCGTGTACGTCAAGCGCAATGAGCTCCCTACGAGCAAAAAGGGTCCGCGAATTGCGAGCCCCAGGCAAAGTGATTCTCGGAAAGCAGCGCAATTTCGAATATACCCGTGTGTCGTCCAATCCGAATCCTCCAAACTTGGGGCTTTCGACGCGACGTTATCGATCTTTTTGACCAAACTGATAATTTTATGTTCCACCAGCCCTCGCCATTGCTCATGGCAAGTGCTAGATAATTCTCGAGTAACCAGCCATTTTATTTTTGCTTACCATTTTCCCTAATTCATTTAATTGATTTTTTTAAATTTCTATTTATTTTTTTAAGTTTTTATTCATTTAACTTTATTTTTTGAGTTTTATTCATTTTTTTTTCAATCTACTCCTTTTTCTTATTTGTGATTATTATTTTTTCAGTTATTTTACTCCTAGTTTTCATGTATGAAAATATTATATAGTTATTGATGAAATTATTAAATTATTAGAGTTATCATTTAGTTATTAATCTAATTGATTAATGATTCATTTCGATATTTGATTATTGATCTAGTTATTGATTTAGTGATTTAATTATTTATTTAGTTACTTAGATTTTTGATTTATTTCATTTTTAATCGCCTCCGTTATATATATCTTTTTATACAGAGACGTTTTTCTTTTTGATTTTTTTAATGAGTTGCCCCAAGTATTTTCAAAACATTCTATTATTCTGAATTTATTAAAAATAATTCAAAATAAATACGTATTTTGATTTTCCTCAATTTTGAAAAATGTCGAATCACGACGACAAGGGAATTTCAGTTCGATCTTATAATCTTTGATACGATCTTTTCGCTTTTCGATAATTTTGTCAAAAAAACGGAGTTGACGAGGAGAGCGAACAGCAAAGGAAATTGACCCTGGACCAACATTCAAGTGTTCGAGGTACCTTCGTTACGTTTTTTTTTTTTTAATAAAAAGTTCATTTTAAAAAATGGGAAACGTCCGAGCGTGTCGGAGAGAGGGGAATAGCGATTGCACGACGATGCAGAAGCAAGAGCTAGGTATAGTCAATACTAATTAGCGAGTACGTTGGCTGGTGTGAGTACGGAGTTTACACACAGGTGGACACGTGGTACGTCGAGCTAAAATCTTGCATATACGCATACACGTATACACACACACACACGTACACACACATATATATAGGTAAAAATACGTAAATATATATACGCTTATAACCGGCTTATTTACGCCCGATAAGTTTACGAGAGACTGACTCGATGACTCGATTTCTCGTATGCTCACGCGTTTATAATCCTGTTGCTCCTGCTGGAAGGACCGGTTAGTCGCGTGCTTGGTGCACGTATCGAGAAACTGTTACGTTCTCA
Organism: Ophioninae sp. A BG-2022a; assembly: GCA_030523105.1. Classification (NCBI taxonomy): domain Eukaryota; kingdom Metazoa; phylum Arthropoda; class Insecta; order Hymenoptera; family Ichneumonidae; species Ophioninae sp. A BG-2022a. The sequence continues at coordinate 42,976 of JAPYZI010000425.1, forward strand.
GTATATATATATTTTGTGAAAAAATGTTTTTTTCGAAGCCATTGATACTCGTCACAGTAAATTGTCCTAGCAATCAACGTTAGAAAGAAACGAAGAGTTACCCAAAATTACTTTTGAGCAAACGTGGGGATTTATCGGTATTTTTGTTTATAAATAAAAGTCATTTTGAGAAATGACCTCGAAACGACCGGAATAGAGGATGAATGATAAAACGAAGTTGAAATATCGTATTATAAATAGGTACTGAATGGATTTATTGATTTTGAAAAATGTTGTTCCTCGTGATAGTGAATTGTCCTCGAAATCAACGTAACGTGGAATTCGAAGTGTCCAAAATCAACTTCGAGTAAGGTTGACTGATATTGAGCTGATATTTATATCTGTATTTATAAATAAATGTGATTTTGAGAAATTAAGGGGAAACGACCAGCTGATGGTTAAAGTTACATAGATAAAACGGGTTTAAAATATTCCTTTTTTTTATATACATCACATATATGTAGTGTGCGAGTCTGTATAGACGTAAAAGCCTGCTGGCCCAGATCACACTGGCCCCGATCATTCTGTGACCTCAAAGCAATCCACTAGCCCTTACACACGACGTCCAATCATCGATCACGAGTATCAATGCCAATGAAACTCGAATCGAGTGCAACAATTCTATAGAAAAATTGCTAGTCAAACGGAATTTCGTAAATCGATGAAAAGAGGCTAAACTTTTTCATTTATTTTTGTTATATAAATTTATGTATAATTGTAATTTTGTTAAATTTATTTTTTGGTTGATTGGTTCGTAAAGAAACTTTTATATTTTTGGTTATTTGGTTCTCGCCGAATTGTTTATTTTTCAAATAAAGATTTGTCATTTTGATCGGTTGATCAATTTACAACAAATTTTTAATTTTTCTTTTTATTGACAAATTTTCCATATATTTTTTATTGTTTTTTAAAGAATGAGTCATGATTCGGATTGGTCGATCAATTCCTACGGAACTTTTTATTCTTTTTGGTTAATTAATTCCCGATCAAATGTTTTTTTTTCGTCAGAGAATTGTTAATCCATTTGGATCAGGTGATAGATTTTCACATAGTTATTGCTTTCTTTTCAGTTGATCGGTTCGCCATGAAATTTTCTTTTTTTTTTGGCAGTGTATCATCACCTGGATCAGCTTTTTTAGGATCACCCAAAGTGCAATCCTTGCCCAAGCAGCAACGAAACTTGGGATCGCCCTCCATCGGGAACATACTGAATATAGCAACGTCCTCGTCCTTTTCCTTGGCCCTGCGGATTCTTTCCTCGCCAGTGGTCTTCGTCGTGAGATGCAACTTGCTCGAGAGCCTCTCTCTTAAGGCTTCAGTCGCCATTTTCACGTTTTTAACTGTTTTTTGTTTTTCTTGTCCGATTTTTTTGCAATAATATCGTTTTATTTCGCACTTGTATTCACTTCAGTTTCGTTTTCGATTTTTCTTTTTCCAAAAGCTCCTCGCGAGGTTTTTTTTAGTTTTTCGTAAAACTGAAAGTACCTTTCGGTTACGATCGAGAAAGAGGGGGAAAGGTTTTTTTCGAAACTTTTTGGGAATTTTAGGAATTATTTTTATTCCACCAGAAGTGTTTTTCTTTTTTTTCGATTTTGTTCAAGGAAAAGAAGAAAAAATTGGAATTTTTGGGAGAAAATTTTGGCCGGAAAAAACACTCGCGACGTTTCAAGATCAACACGCTGACTCGGACCCGATCGACGATGAGTCGCGATTCTTATTGAAGGAATCTCGGACTCGCCACGAAAACTGCTCGCCCTCTCCTCTTTCAACCTCCCACCTTCAACATCGCCGAGGATTTCAGTAGTTTGCGGGTGGATTGGTCGTACGCCTTTTCCTCAATCGATGCCACCTTTACGACACGCGGTCTGGAGAAGCTACATTTTTTTTTCTTTAATATCGCGGTCCGGGAAAAGAGATTTTTTGTTTGGGTTTTGGAAAACTACGCGTTCAAGTTTTTCAATGATTTTTCAGAACCTCTCCAATGAAAAAAAGAATCTCATTTGTGGATTTTTTTTCGTCTCGTTGCATAGATACAGAAAAAAAATACCGGAAATAGAATTTTATTTCTTCTCTCCAAAGAACCGTAAACCGTAAACTAAGTTCGAAAAATTGAATATTATTTTTAGTTTTTGCGCTGGAAAAACATTTTTCCCATTTCCAAATACAAAAATAAATGCAAGTTGATGAATCTCCGTATTTTTATTTTTTTCTACTCATTTATGTTTTATTTTAAACGTAATATTATTTTATTCTTTGAATTTTAATGCTCAAGATTTTTTAATTTTATTCCATATTTAATAAATCTATTTTTTCGCGATTTATCAATTTTTTGTTGTTGCAGGATTCAAACAAAATGATAATTTTTATTTTTCTACAAAGAAAAGAGACTCAACAATGCAACAAAACTATACTTTTATCGCGAATTAAAAAATACATTTTCAATTTCAACAATTTTCATTTAATTTGAATGATAATTATTTTTTATTTTCTTTTTCTTTTTCTTTCATAGCATTTTGTCTTTCTTTTTAATTTACTAATTAATTTTCCTATTCGATGTCTCGAGGCAAATACTCGTCGATTCCTTTGAACATTCAACTCCAGGCTGTGCGTAAGCGCGTAAACACGTAAATGAATGGCGACGTTACGATGTTCGTACAAAAAAAAAAAAATACCAAAAGCTAAAAAAACGCAGTGCAATTTAATCCGAGAATTCCGTGTGCTCGTACAAACTGTTCTTGTCGCAGCCAATTATGTCATTAACGACGGAGCAAAGAAAATAAATAAATTCATTAAAAAAGGATTATCTGAGAAGATAAATATGGCTGATTGGCTTTGTTCATATGATCGATTCTGAGGTTCGCCAAACAGACTGTGCAAATAGAAAGATGGGTACAAAATTCCTCAACGCATTCTTATCGATAAATCAAAAATAAAGGTTCACTCGATCTCCAATTTCCAAATAGGGGAAAAAAATGTTGTTTTATAAATACGACCGTAATAAAAAAGATAATTGAAAAATAGTTCAAAAACAACATAGATAATTTGAAGATTCTCAAATAAAAATAACCGATAAAAAACACATTTAAAGAAACAAACACAAAAACGTTTATCTATTTAAAGAAATTAATTTTCGACGAATGATTATTGCGAGTAAAAAATCGTTCCAAAATTAATTCATATATGTATCAAAGCAGACGTGAACCGAATTTCACGAAAAAATATGAATAATTACAGGAGTTATTATAACCGAAACACCATCGAGTCCACCACGTTCAAAGGTGTTTCACCAAATTGTTAATAACTTTTCGAATTATCAACATTTATCAAAGAAATTTGTTATACAGCTTCTTCAATATACATACAAACAACAGGCCAAACAATTTATCAATCGCTTTACTTATTCGTCAATAATTAATTTGTTTAAATTTTCAATCCTTTGGATCGTCACATTACTCCAGTCCCCAATAAAAAAAACACACACACATTTCACTAAATCATCAAAACAATGTGAAAAATAATTTTAAAGAAGGGTTCGATAAATCCCTAGCGCTAGGGTTTCCAAGGTTTCTGAACGAATGCGGAGCATTTTGGTGCATAACTTTTCCCTCCGCAGTATCCTATACATGTATATTTTCTTTCCCAAAATAATTCACATTGTTTAATCGTAAACCTGGGTGATTTCAATGACGCGAAAGTTGGTGGTAAAAACCGAGCCTCCGATTGGAAAAAGTGAGGACAGGATAGGGGGAAGGGGTCGGGGGAGGGCGGGCTGGAAGATACGTCGAAGATCGTTTGGAAATAAAAAAATAAAATTAATGAGAAACGCGGAACGTCGAAAAAAATACGATGGCCAATGCGATTGGCTCGAAGGCTTACGAGCCACTGAGTGGGCAACCGGAGAAGAACTCGTGTACGCTTCTCCTTCTCTCTCCCTTCCCCTCTCTTTCTCTTTCTCTCTCTCTCTCTCTCGCTCTTTCTATCTCTTATTGCTGGAGAGACGATATGCCCAGGCAACGCAGTATTGCGATAAAGCCCGCAAGGCGTGCTTCTGCACTATGTACTTGCCTCTCGCTTCATACGAGTCTCGAAGAAAAGCTTTCTCGCTATCAGCAGGTTTTCCTACATATATACAAGGTATGTTCAAAAAGTAAGGTGACTTTTAAAATTTTGCGTGTTACGTACATTGGATTTACGATATATTTTTGTTTGGTTGTTCGTGACTTTGGTGCACGTGTCCCCAAGGTATGTTGACGTTATCAACCATTTTGTGTACCGAGTTTGTTTTTGATAGATACAAATGGTCAAAGGTGTGGTTTGGTGTCCTCGACGATTGTTTTGATATCGAAAACGATAATGCACCTAGTCACGCATCGTTGTTCGTTCGTGATTGTTTTGGGGACGAAACAACACGGCAATCATGCCTCGGCTACCGTATTTATCGGGCTTGGCGTCCGTGACGTTTTTTCTCTTCCGAAAACTTAAGAGAGCCACGAAAGTCCAAAGATTTTTGACGATTGAGGAGGTAAAGAGGACAGAGCTCGGAGAGCTCGAGGTCGTACCAAAAAACGCGTATCAGAAGTACTTCGAGTATTGGAAAAAACGCTGGCAATATATCTGAGGGTGATTACTTCGAGGAAGACGAAATAGATATTGATGAATATAAATCAATATTATTCGAAAAAAATAAAGTCACCTTACTTTTTGAACAAATCTCGTATATACATCGAATATTGCAAATGTATATATATATAACGAGTTTCGGAAATCATTCATGTTGATATGGGTCAGGTGCACACGTGCAATTGATACTGCCGATTTACGAGTCTGGCGCGTAAAAAAAAATAAAATGATTATATAATTTTACTGATCGAGAATCATACGTACGCACGAACACACGGGCGCAAACATTTTTTCTTCAGAAAGTTTTGTCAGCTTTACGATCGTTCTTCCGAGGCTGAAGCGATTGCTCGAGGCTTCTCGTATTTTGTTCTCCTTAATTGGTTTTTGGTTTTCAACGGACGCTTCGTACATGCGCGAACATTAATTGCCATTTCCGAGGACGGTAATTACTTTGGTTTCCATCCGATTCGTGGAACACCCTTGAGATGTTCAACATTGTTATTCGATATTGCTGTCAATTGTACATTTTTTTCTTATTTGAGATACACTCTCAAATTTTCAACATTGCCATCAATTGTTATTAATTAATTGACAATCGTCTCGTTTGTTGTTAATTTTATGTTTAAAATTGTTGTTCAATGTTATCAATTATAGTCAATTACTGTCCGATCCTTGAAATACTTGCGTATGTTTAATATTGTTGCATAGTATTGTTGTAAATTATGAATTTTTGTCGATTGATGTCGACTGCTGTCAATTATTCTTGATTATTCTCGATTATTGTCAACTATAGTTGTTTGTTGTTAATTATTTTACATTATAATCTTCGTTATCAATAATACCCATGAAACAGTATAACCCTCTCAACAATTCAAATTTAGATAACAATCGACCGAATCCGCAAAATAAAATTGTCGACGTTTGTTCCAATAATTAAAAATAATCCAAGCCATTCTTTCCTCTCAATCGTAAATAATTGACCTCATTAAAAATACAAAGAATTTTTCTCGCTCGTGCGTTTTGAAACGTGTATGGTCATCAAGGAGTCCCTGTTAGTTGTGAATCACCCTGTACACATATATTTTGCCTGTATTGCGTCACCGAGGCGTCGAATCGATTGGCAGACACGCTCGATGATCGACTACTCCTTCGAGTCGAAAAAGATCGATATGGGAGGAACGACAGAGTGAGAGGGAGGGAGGAATGATTGAACAAGGGCGGGGGGGGGGAGGGTGATGCAGCGATTGTCCCAAGTCGAGTATTTGCGATCGTTTCCTGCATATGCACACTGCGTTCTGCTCGGATCGCTTTATCTCGTAAACGTGGGCGCATAGACACTCCAAGTCTCTTTCATCCACGTGTCCTGTACTAATAGGGAAAGGAGCATTCGCAATTTTCCATTCCTCGATGCTGGAATACTTTTTTGTATTAATATTTTTCCTTGCCACGTTTTTTTTATTGTTATTTTTTTATTATTATTATTTTTACGTCGGACTTCTGGAGGGGCGAGGGGGGAGGGAAATTTTCAGTTTTTCAACGTCAGCTGACAGATCTTTCGTTATTTAGTATCGAAAGAATATATGTAAAGTAATAATATATAAAGTACATTTTTAATTTTTGATGATTTGATATTGAAGTCGACTCGAAATGCTTAATTTCTGTTGTGGTTTTATTGTACTTTAACCTCACGAAAATCATTAACCCAAATTGTAGTTAATTCACAATCAATAGATTCATTTTTGTTCATATCGATAGGGTTTTGTTTATTTTTATTTTTTTTTTTCAATAAAAAAGAGGATGAGTAGATTTATAAATATTCGGTTTTGTTATGTTTCTATTAAAAAAAAAACGTAATTAAATGTCTAGAGTGAATTTTTCAATATTTTATTATAATTTATTATTAACTTGACGGAATACTTTGAAATTTCATTAATTCCATTACGTCGTTAAAAAAAGAAAAATATATTTCAATATTTTATTTCGTTTGTTTTATCTAAAAAGATGTATTTTTATATAATATATGTGAAACTATGATTATTCTATTTATCAAGATTTTATTCGATCGTTTTTTCGTTTATTGATTTCTCGTACAAAATTTAATACAAGAAATGGTAATTACGGGAACAAGGCAAAAGAGGCGGCGAATTATAAGTCCTGATAAAGGCAGTGGTGAAGAGGTATAACGAGAAGGGATTCGTGTGTGGACAACGAAGTGTCTCGGTTATTTCGCGCTCGAAGGACTCTCGAAGAGGCCCACGCCTTTGACGATGATCCAGGCGTGTGACCTATATTCTAGAAGCAATCATAAAAATGATAACGAAGAGGAAACGTGCGTAAATGACGAAGTGGAAGGGAGGGGGTGAGAGGAAGAGAAAATGTTTATAAGCCCTGTAAGAATTCTCGAAAAAATTTACCACTCCGAATCTAACGAAAAAAAGGGAATTTAATGACCGAACATAAAAATTATGAGTATGAATCTAACATAAAGAAAAATTAAATAATAAATAAAACATTAACCAATATAAAATAAGTAAAACCGTATAAAAATGAGATATAAAATTGGTAAAAAAGTAAAATTAAAAAAAATAAAAATATAAGAATTGAAAATTTAGAATATCTTAATTTTTTTTAATATTTATATACGATACAAATGAACTATATTACATATTCATGGATATACAAATATTTATTTGTCATTTAATTCAATATATTATTATTTAATTGTAAAAATTAAGAAATTACATTTACAGGTGTGGGCATTTTTATTGGCGATGCGTCAATCACTGAAGCAAAAAAAAAATCATTGACGAGTAAATAAGCGATAAATGGAAAGTCAATTATTGCTAATTGAAGGTAAAGCGAATAAAAAAAAGAGGGAGAGGTCTAAAAATTGCTCGAGGTCGTTCGCAGGACGTGTGGGCTTTCCGGTATAACTCGAAGAGGAGAGACGAATAAAAAACAACAAAAGGTTCTCATCAATTGGCCCACGCTTTCAATGGGAGGTTCGTCTCGAGGATCGAGGCAGATGCGTCTCGATTAACATTCGCGTTTTGCCGAGAACAAACGCGGTAATTTCGGGCGAAACTCCCTTGAGATTGGAGGCCAAAAAGAGGTGGTTTCCTCTCGCACTCGGTGAACTTTCGTTCGGGTCTGAGCCCTTGAGGTTATGACGCATCCTCGTCTCACCTACTTTAATATTCTGCGACTTCGATGCTTCTCCCCATAAAAGGAAAATAATTATATAATAATTATCATTTATTTCACTAAAATAAAAAAAAATCGTTTTTTAAAAATTTCGTAATATTTTTCTTGCTAATTGTAATTGCAAGGAGAATTTCTCGTTAATATTGATGCCACAATATTTTGTTGCCTGTTATTCTTACAAACGAAAATCTCGAGTTGATTTTACAAAATTTGTGAAAATTAAAAACAATCGAATGTGCAGATTTTCTTAATGGTTAGTAATGAAATAATAATGATAAAATAGGAAGAATATTAACATGAAAGAATGGTAATAAAAAAATGGAAGATATATTACGTATATAAAGTTTTTACGTATACTACGAGATATAATCACAACGCTCGTATTGGCCGGAGCCTCGAGAGATTTATGCGCTCTCGTGAATCACTTGCGCGGATCCTCATCCGGGACTCGAAGACACGCCGTCTACGCCGTTGTAAAGATGAAGAGTGACCGACGCGAATCAATTAGGCTCTCTTGTCGACCGTATATATAAATATATCTATATATCTATATACTCATGCCAGTTTCGGATAAGTGCCACTTATTGGCTCATTAAAATTGCGCCGAATCGAATAAATTTATTCGCAAGGGTCGAAGTTAATTTCCCCCATATTAGTATCTTAATTATATTATATTACACGGGAATTGTAATTATAAACGTAAGCCTCCGTGATTAGTTATCAGTAATTACTAATTATTGGAAAAGAGTAATTCGTAGTTATTAATTACTGGTAATAAGTAATTATATTATATTTCACGCGAAATGTAATTATAATGTAATGTCACTGTCATTATTAATTATTAATCACAAATTATTGCTAATGAGTAATTAGCAGTCACTAATTATAGCTAATGCGTAATTCGTAATTACTAATTATTTCTTAGGAGCAATTAGTAGCTATTAATTATCGCTAATGAGAAATTAGTAATTACTAATTGAAGGATCTTAGTTCTAATAACCCAATTACTATTTGCGTTGTAAATTTTGATCTCTTCGTGTATCGATCCAAGCAAAATTACATTCCAAGCCCCGTTTTCGATGTTTCGCTTCGGTAGGAAAAAATCATGTGCCCCCTGCGTGAATTATCGAATGTTCAATTTATCGGCTGACGTAGTAAAGCGTTTTGCAACGTCGGGGCGAACGTCGTTACAAATTTATCGTGACTCCGTAAAGGTTGGCCGCGTGCTCGAGATCGCAACGCGAAACCTTGACTCGGTTACCTCGATAAGAATTAAAAAAAAAAAAAAAAAAACCCGAACGAGAGATCTATCGGGTCTGCGCACCGATCTCGATCGCTCCCAGCAATACGCCGCGCAATTACGGGAGCTCCCCTTTACACGTGACACCGTAGCGATTCACAATGCACGTTTGAGCTGTTGTATTCGTAAGATTTGCGTGTATCCGCAACGTCTTTATGAATCATCGTGGCGGTTGCGTTGATCGATCATCGGGCCAATTTCGTTCGTGCCCCCGCACTAGGTTGGGCAGCCGGGGGGGAGGGGGGGGGATATTTCGCGAACGTCTTCGCGCGCTCGTTCGTTCACTATCGGATCTTCAAGCTTTCGAGATCCGCGAAAGTATGAAATTTTGAAAATACAATATTTCGAATCGTACCATCGGGGTTTCATAAAAGTTGTTGGTTTCATCGAATTTACCATCGTACATTCGGGGTTTCACAAAAGTTGAGTCATACTCAACTTTTATTTATGAATTATGGTTTATGGTTTTATTTATGAGCAATTATGGTTTTTCAATTTTTGTATGACGGATGAAAAATAAATTGATTATCGATCTTGGTTTTGGACTTTAAACCTGTACGGACTCGTTCAGCAAGACACGAACTTGGGCTTGATTCTGACTCAAGCTTAACTGGACGGAAGCCTGAACTTAAGTATAAAGTTAAGGTGAAATGTCAGTTGGACGTGGATTGAACGGAATTTGAATTTTTACTGAAGCCTGAACTTCACCGTAATCGTAAACTCAAGCTCGAACTCAAGGTTAAACTGAACCTTGAATTCAAGTTTTAACTCTAAGCTGAACTTGAGTTTGACCTTACGCTGAACTCAAGATTCAACTGTTATTTGAACTTAAGCTGAACTTAAGATTGGCCTTGAGTTAAAACTTCAGTTGAACTTAATATTGGCCTTGAGTTTGAACTTCCGTTGAACTTGAGTTTGAACTCAAGCTTCTCAGTTTCAACTTGAGTTCGAGCTCAAGCTTGGGCTTGCACCTCAGTTTGAACTTACACTGAACTTGAGCTTGCACCGGACTTCGAAATTAAGTTTCAACTTCCGCTTGGTCTTGAGTTTCACCTCAAGCCTGCGTTTGAAATTGAGATCGAACGTAAGCTCGCGTTTGAAGTTGAGTTCGACCGAAAGCTTGAGTTTAAAATTGAACTTAAGCTTGAACTTAAACTTGAACTTAGGCTTATTCTTGAACTTAAGCTTATTCTTGAACTTAAGCTTATTCTTGAACTTAAACTTGAACTTAAGCTTATTCTTGAACTTAAACTTGAACCTAAGCTTATTCTTGAACTTAAACTTGAACTTAAGCTTATTCTTGAACTTAAACTTGAACTTAAGCTTATTCTTGAACTTAAACTTGAACTTAAGCTTAT